>JAIGNY010002337.1:837500-970000 GCA_020152595.1 Chiridota heheva
AAAGGGCGGATATCACAGGTGTACTGGAACCGAAGCGTTTGGAAGGGCAACATATTTTGGAGTCCGTTATATTGATAATTACCAGCCATATCTTAAATTGATAAGTGTTTTTAGTAAAGATATGCCAAATATTCGGGCAAAATGACAAAACATGTAGGCCTAACTGAAATTTCATCAACACAGCACATTGTAATGGCACAAAGTCCTATATGCTATAAGTATTTAAGGGTCGGGAAAATGAATAGTCTTCAATATAAAAGAAAAGATAAATATGAAAGTGATTAGATCAATATATATATTTCGGTAATTATCTCTTACTTTATAAATTCATTAGTTTCCTTATTTGCTAAGAAACATGCGACGATATGACGTCACCGTAACCCAAACAAAACGATGTAAGTCTTTTAGTATTAGATGTGGGATTGTCAATACCATAATTATGGCATCGGGTCTCATAATTTTATAAATGAATACATTTGGGCGTTTCTTATATATACTGAAGAATTTCAATGAAAATGAGAGGTACCCCGCAATAAGAAACCATCTTTTTCCATCATTGTATCGACGCATATTGGCCAATCTTCCAGTTACTCAGACAAAAGGAAGGAAATATGTTGGATATGGTTATGTCATCACTTCTAATCATTGTGGCATCGAGTCTCATAAACTTTAGAATAAAACTATACAATTAAAGAATTTCAAGATATAATTGGATATTTTTATGAAAAAGTCCATAATTATTAGAGCCTATTATTTTTTTACAAAAGTAACGTTTTATAATAAAGAAGCACTAGACCGATAAGTGAGTGCGTATTTTTAGGGGGTTGCTACAGATATATCTGTGGGGGTTGCCCCCAAAATCAAATGCTTATTTAGCACGCAACCAGTCGGAAACATGACCTTGATTGACCCGAAAACTTTAATCAAAATCACGTGACAATGAATTTTAATACGAGTGATGAATTTCCATTTAATCTCTGTTGTAGATCAGAGCAATTTGCTCTAAAACCGAAGAACACATATTTATCGTATGAGTGCACGCGTAAAGATACGGCTTTTAAGAAAAAACGACATCGTTTTATGTCACAATGTGAGTACTACTTTTCGCACAACAGCCTATGAAATATAAAAAACCGTAATAGAATTGACAACCGACCGATACAAAAAATGATGAAAATCACGAAAAAAACAACTTACCAAATCGTTAAGTAAAACCAAATATTGTTAAAACTATGAATACAATAATTTCAAATTCATCCGGCTCAGGACAAATCACAAGCCAAGAACCTCAGAAAAGTTCTATCCCAATTCGATTAGATCGCTGTCGGCTTGAATTGGACGCCATGATTGTAACGCTTGCGCATGGAGTGTATGTCCGTAAAACGGATGTACAGCGCTCCTGCCTCTCAAGAACAACTGATGCTATTGGAGGGGAAATAAACGCTGGAGGTTTACAAAATACGCATAGATTCGATTGTATATCAAGAAAAAAGAGTTTATTTTGTGATTTATAAAAGCAATTTCATACCTGATATCGAGATGTGTACCCGTCATGTTTATAAATGTCAAGTTCAGAAAGATAAATAGGCCCCATAAGTATTTTACGACCCAATTGACCTCATTTAATAATATGAGGTAGCATTTATTACAAATTTGGTCTTTTAGTTGTGTAATTCCTATCAGCCAACAATCGAACACAATTTTCTGAAATTTAGTGGAAGGGGTTCTGGGGCCCCAAAACAGCTTTCATATTTCGCCTGGAAAATAAGTTTTATATATATCTATTACTTTTTTGGTATTTTCTGGCAAAAGTTGGACATTTTTGACAATGAAGCACCCCCACAGCACTGTTTATTGAAAACCCCCGTATTGAATTACTTAGAACACATTACAGTGACGGGGCAGGCTTCCAAAATAAGTTGGAAAAAAATGTTAATTTGCGCTGTATTAGTCAGTGGTATAGCCACGGGGTGCATGGGGGAGGGGTAAGGAACCCCCACTTTTCGATGAAACATTTTAGAATTTGGGATAATTTTTGTTTATAAAATTTCACTTTTGTCTTTGAAGGGGATCTAGGACCCCTCACTTTTTTTAAAGCTGACTACGCCACAAATAGTGGCTCAGCTATCGTCCACGGAGGATATTGTGTTCGGTATTTGCAATATGACATTGCTTGTGCTGCGTACATTTATGTTGAGATGTACGCAAACAGTTTAATCACTGTCATAGTATGGAGGTTTACCCATTAAAAGTGGTACCTCCCTCATTGGTTAGAGACCCTGGGAATAGAAGCACAACCTGATATGCTGGCACTTTTATCTCCAAGTCACTTGTGTCTCTTTACCAAGGACATCACTGGGGTATTCTGATTGAGATCAGGGTCTTCTGAACGGTGGTGGTGGTGATGGGAGGAGAAAGGGAAGGGGGTGGGGGGGTTGAGGTATCAGTTTTCCAATTGGGTGGATTTATTAGGATTCCCCGAAGAGGAACGGTTGGATTTCAAACTGCCATGTTAATTTTCCAACTGGCGTCCCATTTTGGGGGAGGCACCCCAACCCCGCACGAACCCCTTAGAGTAACGTCTCTACTCCTTACCAAACATGTTGTTACACACCTGGTATGAATATTTACCTCTGAAACATTTATAACTTACACGTGTAACATGGAACTCTAAACTTGGTTGAATTAACATTCCAGTTTTAAATAAGTCTGTCCGTCTGTCATGAATTCAAGTAGTTCTTCTGTGCAATGTGGGGCAAACTGTCAGTTGGGAGTGAATAGGGTGGGACATGAAGTCACTAAGCAATCCATTGGAGAATAACTCTTGACCAATAGAAGATCACGAATAGTCGCATGTGAGGGGTATACATAACAACGCTTAGGAGCAGTCCCCACCACGGATAACCTATAATATTAAAGCAGTATTGCGAGGGCTGGGGCAACCTATCTTAAACAATAATGGGAAAGGCCTGAGCGAAGTGATCATCATGTACTCAGAGGGCTGTGCCGCGTTTCCTTCTCACTAACTGTCAGTCTGTCAATGTTGTGATACAGTTTTCATCTGGATGTACTTGAAAATAATCTGAATGATCCAAGGTGCTTCCAAGTTCCAAACAGAAATCAAGTTATTTCAATTCACTGCAAATTTTCCATTTACCAATTTCATCCCGTCTTCTGTGGGAATTAACCGTTTCCCGTCGTCTGTGTGAATTAACCGTTTTCAGGATTTTCAAAAAAGGCTGAATGTTTAATACAGGGTCTTATATAAGGCTTCACATGGGTGGAATTGGGTGGTATAACCCAATAAATAACCAAATGTGGCGCCACTATGGTATTAGAGAGTCCCCAGCCAGTCCCCAAATTATTGGATTGGTTTAGTGTTACAGAACACATTACTTTGCCTACAGAAAGTGGGGAAAAATCATAAAATCATACTAAGATGAAAAAAATTACCATACAATAGTACAACAGTACAGCAGATATAAATATCGAAAACAAGTGGGGAAAATGCTCCTCCTGTACTCCGTATTATCCCACCTATCAACAGAGCAAATTTAAAGGCCGCTTCTCGTGTTAATGTGCATGGAGAACACTATGCAATACAATTCTGATTGGCAGATCGTATATTTACACAAATACTTAAAAACTGCAGCGGAAGTGACGTCGCTTGTGTTTTGCCGATTTATCGGTGCAGTGCCAAGCAACAGTGACGCCAATTCCCTCTTTAACTGTTTAATTCATAAGGATTCTTGTAAACAACTTCAAAACCAGCCCAGTCCATGTTCTGGATTTTGAATGTGTGGGAGGGGTTTCTTTTATATTTCCTGTTGGCCACACGAGAATCATCATCATGTTGAGCTGGGCGGACATAATTTGTATATCTATCCGATTCGGGCTGTCGGGCATGATTCCCATAAACCTCTGGTATGACGAAGTCACGTGATGGGTGAGTTCCTGATTTCCTAAAAAAATTCAAAAATAACGTTATCAAGGTCCCCAGATCCCCCACTATTTGGACGTTTGACATTAAAAGTTACAGTTCTTACGCTACTGCATCCAACATTCCACATCCCTACCCGATTGAAATTGGTAACCCGAGCATCATGATGTCGGTATCATGTCGAGTCGGGGGACATGATTGTGATATCTAGTCGTGTCGGGCATGATTCAGATATTATATCTCTGATTTAAACAGTACATCCGACATTTTACATCTATGCCTGACTAACAGACTATAAGATTGGTACCAAGAATCATGTTGTCAGCATACAGTACTGCACTGCGAGTCGAGAGGGCATGGCCACAATATCTTGCCGAGACGGGCATGATTTCTATAAGTCACTAATTTAAACAGCATACAGGTACATCCGACATTTTTACTAAGATCGGTATCTAAGTACCATATTGACAGTATCCTACCAAGTCGGGAGGGTCGGCATGACCTTGATATCTATAGCCGAGTCGGTCATGATTGTTATTAATCCCTGATTTAGGTACATTCATTATATCCAACAATTCTTATCCCTGTCCGACTAAGATCGGTCACATGATTCAGCAGACAGGGGTGGCCTCTCCCTCCGCCTCCCCTCCCACTCCCCCTCCCCCTCCCCCTCTCCCTCCCTCTCCCATTCCCCCTCCCACTCCCCCGAATTTCAAGAGCAGCATTGCCCTCATCCTCTAATACTTTATTACCACCATCGTGTTTGGGCAGTTACGAATTTGAGGTTGAAATTCGGGAGTACAAGACAAGAGAGCTGGAGTAGTCAACTCGTAGCCTTATGTCTCTTTCTGCGTTGTAATGGCTTCTTTACAGCTTGGGACAATCAAATCACAAAAACCTGCAACAATTGAATTACGAGGAGGTACATGTGCTTGTCCTTGATTAACGACCATTCCTCAGGTCTAGCCTACATGTAATATTGCAGTAGCCAGTTATGCGAAAAAAGTGTTACATCAACTAGATCTAGATTTAGGGCCCAAGCTACATGTATCATGATTTATTATTTAGTTAGTGACATCTCTTAGTAAACTCAGTTGCTATGAGCCGAACAGAATTTGAATTACGAAAGAAATCCGTTTTTTCATTCAACATAAGTAGCGGTTGCCAAACTGGAATGCTTTCAATTTTCATTTTGCTCAGGCAAGTGACTCGTGATTTCTAGCCGATGCTCGGCCATGGCTAAATTTTACAGAAATCTGCGCGGTTGAATGTTCGTCAGGTTTTGCATAACTATGTAAGCTTTGTGTTAGTACTAATACAGTATACTTTAGTTAGGCCAATTTGATTCACATGCGCGGCCAGATCTATGGCCAGCAAGTTGTGAAATTAATCCATCCTGGGCTGAGCATCAGCTGTAAATCACGAGGTCACGTGCCCGCGCAAAATGAAAACATTCCAGGTTGGTGTAAATATGTTGTACATTTATTTATTTTGATATTAGGCCACACTCAAAATGGCAACCATAGGGGTCTTAACGTTAGGCTCTCTATGTGATACCGCTATTTTCGACAGGAAATTCATTCCTACTAAGGCTGTGATGGTTTACATTTTTTCATAAACATACAGTTGTCACCATTATGGTCGGTTAACTGTAAGCTTACATGCTTGGTCTACCGGTTTTGTAAAACGCGGTTTCAGTCTGATTCATGTTTTTTAATTGAAAGAATCGAAGAAACCCAAGTCACTGTAAAAAAATTGAAAAAAAGATAGTAAAAATCGGTTTTATTCCAATCAAAAGAAAGTTCATTTTTTGTGTATTAATGTATTTTGAAGTATCTTTTGATATTTTTGTGAAAATATGTGATATGTATGCAGATTAAATCAATAATACATTTGTCAATTGTGTGACTCACCCCTACACCCCCATACAAGATCAGTCATTGCATCAAAGTGGGTAGACAAAACATGTTCATTGACGAACCGCCTCAGTTACTTGGATGGCTGACAATTTTGTGAAATGACTTACCCCAAATCAATTACCTATGTACAAAGTTAATGGGTCTTAAGGAAATTGACCCACCCCACTTTTATGTTCAGTCCTGAACATTTTCTCACAAGTTCTTTTGTCTTTTAAAATACTTTGTTAATCTATCTTTGTTAATCTATTATAAATCCCAGCGATAACAATATTGCAAATTGCAAGACCATTCACTCATAAATTCACAACCAACCCGCCCTACATGCACTGTGCAAGACTACATTCACATGGCGGCCTGTGGATATGAAACTGATGAATGGATATCATGACTCACGAGCGTGACTTCTGCCGTTGATGGTCAAAAAAGTTAACTTTATTCCCACTGTATGTAAATAAGAGGTGATTTTTTCCTACGCACCAGTAACAACAAGTTAGCAGGATTTTATATCTTTTCCAGTCGCCGATAATTTGTTCCTCGATGCTGTGTATCATATTTTTGAAAGTTTGATTCTGGGAAAAACCATCGTTATAAATAGCATAGTTTAGAGGAGTGAAATTGCGTGATCATTATGGCCTGAGTATAACAGGATGCAAAGATAAATTATCCCCATGCTATCAGTATCACTTACCAGGAAGCTGGTATATGATTCACAATTAGATCGCAAGAGAAAATGACCATTCATCTCTTTAAAAAGTTTCTTTGTCTTTCCAATCTCATTTTCATGTGTAAAATATACTTTTGAACAACTGTCCTGGTCAAAAAATATCAGATTTAAAAAGAACAAAGGATTTCATGAATTTTGTAATTATGTTTACTCATACATGTAATTGCACTAGCAATAAAATCTTCCATTCCAATCACGTGTGTGTGTAATTGACCTATGGCAGGTGTGATTCGCTTGGGGGTACAAGCTTAAATGATTTCATTAGTTCTAAGTGGAGCTAGCTTATACAAGTTTTTTGCTGACCCGTTAGGTGATAGCCTGTTGGGTGTGCATAAATTAATAATATTATCTCTGCATTCTGCTCTGCGTATTATTTCACAAGTAGAAAGAACAAACAGAATGTTCAAATACAGATGTGCCATTTGTCGTTTTATGTTTTATACAATTCTGAGTGCCCAAAAATATTGCTTATCATTATTAAATGTTTTTAAATCAATGTAGAACTAAAAATCTTATCTGCAGAGTGCCAAATTGATTTTACTTGGGTGCGCGGCCTGTGTTGTAAAAATAAAATGTTTTCATACTGTAGCTCCTTGCTGAAACAAGTACAAAATACAATGTAATTCAGTTTAATTTTCAATCATGATGTGTTCAAATCATGTATCGTATTATTTGTATAGAGATTGCAGGCAATACACTCTTTTTTTTCTTTTCGTTTTGATGAAGAAAATACAATTTTGGTGAGGAATGGGACACTACTGTTCATTTGTTGACATTTTCTTTTCTGTACACTCCCATTCACGCAGTAAATACCGAATACCATATAAGGGCGGGATCAATTTTGGTGGCTGAAGTATAATTGAAAATACTACCCTGATGCACAAACGGGGAAAATTTAAAGTAAAAGCATAGTGAGAATGATTATTGAATTTGAAAAATAAGAGAGAGGTATGCATTAGTAATTAATTTATTATTAGTTTTTTTGGTTGAACTTATGAGCCATGGCCTGGCTATGGTTATGATTTAAAAAAATAATGAGTATCAAGTGGGTGGGATCTCAACTGTAAGATTTTCCCACTGTAATGTCAGGCTATATGCAAATCAGCAACAATCGTACTGTGTAATCAAGTATACGAATGGCCAGCATTGCATCGTAAGATAATGCATTTAGATCTGGCTTAATTTGTATCTATTTTACAAGTATCCAACAAATTTCTTTTCTTTTTACATGAAAGAAAATTGAAATCATCACTATTAATGAGCAAATAAGGGCATATGGGTGGCCTGTCGACACAGCCTTTTTCATAACTTTATTATGTGACTGGGCTTGGGACATCGTGAACTGTTTAATGCCCTTCGGACCTAGACTGACAAAGGGAGAAAAATTGGCATCATTTGAGGGCAAAATGGGGTAATAAATTCACTTTACACGCAAACAATATTAAAGTTTATTAATACATTTTATTTATCAATGCCTCCATTATCATTTTCAACATTATTTACAGAAAATACTGTGATACAAACATTCATTAGCTGCTATTATATAACAGTGCATGTAGTGACTGTAATGCACTTTATGTTCAGGACTTATTTACATTACCGTTTCCCGGTTAAAACTGGGTTTTGTTTTGGATATCGACTGGTTTCACATCAGTTAAAAACCGTGCAAGCTTAGTTATCCGTTTAACCGTAAGTGATGACGTGATTTTCCTGTGACGCAATATTCTATACTGTTTCTGTGCATAATCACTCACATTATGCATGTATCTGTCATTCCCTAATGGAAAGCCTACTGCCGTTTTGGGTATGGATTGCATTTCCATGTATGGGTAAATGTTTCTATGATGGGGTGAATACTATAAACGAGTGAAAATGAGAGGTAAAATTATATCCTAACTGATACATGTAATAAGATGGAAGACAAAAGTTCATGGAAAATAAATGGTACTAATGGAAAGGGAACGCACACCTCCGGGTTCAATCATTTTTATTACACATGATGAAATGTCTTCAAGAGAATGAAAACAACCACATAAATCTCAATTACTGCACACTAACAATTTCCCACTAATTACCTGTCAAAATGGCGGTATTGCATAGGGAGCCTAATAATAAAGACCCCTATGGTTGCCATTTTGAGTGGCTCATAAGTTGACAGAACAAGACCCATAATAACAGACCTGTGCTCTTGAAAATTAATAAGAAGAAATAATCAAATGAATCAATTAGGCCTAGGCATACATTTTATGTTGTTAACTTAGTAGCTATGTTATGTTATCATTTCTACAGTTTCCATAAAAAATACTTAATAGGTATGACATATGTTTATGATATGTAGGCAACCATTGAAGTGCTTAGTATTAGGCTGCATAGGGGAAAACAAAACCTCAGATTTTTGCTCTTTTTTTCTTGTCCCAAAGAAACCTATATATTGCTTGAAAAATTCCTTTCAAATCTCTTTCCAGCAAAAAGTTCCAAAAATTTCCTTTGACTCTATTCTAAGATATTTGAAGTGGCATTACAAGTCTGAAAATATTGTGGTAAAGTGGTAAATTGCTATATCGTTTAATGAAGTAAGTTTATTATGCGTTTCTTAGTTTATTAATTTTAATTCTTGAACTGAAATTTCCTTTTAAACACAAAAATTTAACAAGAATATTTTACGTTAGAATTCTTTAAAAAAATACACATATATATATAAAATCATCAAAAAACTCTTCAGTTATTTTAATAATGGAATAAAGTTATATTTCAAGGAACTCATTTTGCCAACATTTTACCAACATTTTACCACTATTATAGGATTTGCCACCTATTAAGTTGAATTGTTGATGTTAAATATTCATGCAGTATTGTATTATCCATGCAGCAATTCATCCCTCCCATGGTCTTGTCTGGACAGATGGTAGATGTGTTTTCCGAACACCAGTAGATGAACATGGTATTGTTAATGAACTTCCCTCTGGTTATCAAAAGCTAGGAGAGTACAGGTTTGTGAAATGTAATTTCTTTGTATATTACATAGTAATATATGCATATTAATACAATACAACATAATTATGTTTGGGGCAGACTACTGTAGGTTGGATCTATTAGTTATAGAAGGCAAACTCGGAAAATCCTTACGCTCAGTCGTTTTTCAACTTTTATTGGGATAAGCCCTACATGATAGATTTTAAGTGTGTGATGGTCTGAAGTTGGTGCTAATTATTTTTTTCTCTCACTTTTTTGAAAAATCAGAGAAATATTGTGGCAAAGTCATGTATTTATAGGGACTATAATTGGAAAACATCAGAAAGGGTAGTTCTTGATTTGGAAAACTGATTGCGTTTGTTCCTCCCCTGGAAAAGTCTAAGGTTGACACTGGTACCATAGGGGGGAGGTGCTGTTATGTTGGGGAGCATGTACACTTCTTTTTATTTGAAGTGTCCAAGACATCTTTTTTTTTATAAATTTACCTCATCAATTTTAGAAAAAAACATCTGATTCCACTTTGCAATTGAAAGATTCCAACAGTGCATTGAAAAGTGACTGGTGTATTTAGTCTAATTCAACAGTGTGATGTAATCGGTGCACTTCCAAGAATTGCTTTATGTATTTCTATTTACTGTACCTCTTTTAACCCCTCTACCACGCGGCAATATTATCGCCGTTTTCAAACAACCTTTTTCTAAAAATAAAATCGGAACTTTACCAAAGTCCTATGGAGTAATCTTGGTATCATTTTAAAGTATTCAAGTATTTCTTTCACAAAATGTAACTTTTTTATTGTGGTCATATTACAGAATTTTGAGGAAAAGTAGCTTGAAAAAGGGTAAAACTCCAAAAATTGGCAAAAAATGTTTTGGTTTCCCTTTTAAAACTTACAATAAGTTCAAGATCACAATTTTGCTTCAAAATCATACACACAAATCCTAAGACATGATATTATTGATTTCTGGTCTAATTTTTATAATCCCTACTTGCAATCTTTTGTTCTGGAGAAATTTCTTTAAAATTTCATGAATTTCTGCCATTTTTGACCCGTTTTTTTTTTTCTTCAAAAAATCGTGTACCAAAACCAGACATTGCACATGCTTTGTTAAACCACCATTCGAAAGTGCTTGCACTTTCCTTTCATTTGATATATAAATACAGGCATACTCCCTCTATTTGAACCCTTTCCTATAATAATTAAATTTCACCACAGCATTATCAATGATCATCTGGTGAAGTGGATATGAACACGGCCAGCATGCGAGTGCACCAGGTTCGAGTCTCATCATGACGACTGCGTTATAATTTTTTTGCTGCAGTTTTAAGGGGTCATTTGATTAAATCATTTTGGATGTTTTTTCATCTTTCTTTTCTTTCTAAAAATTCTAGATTGCATCATCGGAAAGGAAATTTTCTAAAGAATCTAAATATGTAACACAAATCTCTGTTTTCAATATTGACAAGTTGTCATAGTTGTACAAAGATTGGCCATTTGTTGACCAAATTTAGCCAAAAATTGCTTAATTTGCATATTTTGGTGCAGTATTTCCTAATTTGGCTTTCATTACTCAAAAAATAAATATCTTAGCTTCCATTCCAACCAAACTTGTAATGAAAGAAAATGAAAGAAAAGTTGTCAAAAATGCATATGAAAAAAAGTCACGAAAATTGGTCTCACATTTTTCAAAGCCCTGGTAAAGTAAGGGTTAAGAATATTCCCATGGAATATTTCCATGGTTTTTTGTAAAATTTTAGTTGAAAGAGCATACCTTTAGAGCCAATTTGGTACAAAAATCACATTGACATCATATTCCATTCAGGAGATATACATTTTTCAAGATTTCCCAATTGCATTTTAAAGTTTTTGTACAGTATGATGAATTCATGTTTGATGATGTCATAGAGGCAATTTCACTGCAAATGTTTATGTATTTCTTTAAATGTTAATTGGTTGTTTCTGTGTGATTAGAAACAATTTTCTAATGTTATTGAAGTATATTTGGCAATGTATATAAATACCTAACTTTCATCAATTTATTTTTGTAGCAGGTTTTACTAATAAAAAGGATGATAGATTTAATAGAAATACATCAACTTTGTGGGAGAACGTGTTGCTGTGATGTCATTCTGAACCTTCTTCTATTCGTTTATTGGCATTTTTTGCGAACCTTAAAAATTGAATATCTCCTGGTAGAAATAACATATCAACATGATTTTTGTACTAAATTGTTTCTAAAATGTTTGTCTTTTCTATGAAAGCTTACAAAAAAACATGGGAATAATTTTTGTTTAATCATTTACTTGTAGATGGGGTATAATTTTCACTTTGTCAGAACCTGCATAATGTTCTTAATAAGAGGAAAAAAGGAAGTGTAAGTATGATATTACACTGTACAATACACTGGTGAAATGTTGAAATGCAAAACGGAATAAGTTACCAACATTGTTTTTTCCATCAATTTTTTTTTTTTTTTAAATCCTCTACCATATAAATTCACAGGAAAATTCATGGGAATAGTCCATTTAGGGATGCGTTCGAGATGTTAAACCTTGCTATGCTATGCTATGCTATGCTTTGCTTTTCAATATTCTCCCAGTGTGCCCTTACAAATTGAAATTCATCAAGACAAGGCAAACCTGTCATAGAAGCAAAGCTTTAGAAGATATCTTCTTTTTTTTTACATCCATGTTTTTTGAAGAAATTGCTTGATGCTGAATTGATTAGAGTATTTTTTATATTATTTTTATTTCCATAGACAGGTGGCCTTTATTGGATGGGGTCCTCTGGCTAGAGATGGATGCCATGATTTCTTGGCTGTCGGAGAACCAGATTCTGTAACTGTGTGGAGAATTGATGGAGGGTAAAGTACATTTTTCAAAAAGGAAAGTTTGCATGTACATTGCAGAATGAATTAAAGGCTTAGTTAGACAACCGTATTGTAATATTGTTTAAAGTAGCACCTAGACTTTTAGTGGCAATATTTATTTTTGTCCTTTTTCTTGAAATGAAAATCATAGAAATTAAGTATTTTTTCATTGAAGAAGATGGCAGATCAGGCTGCCATGGATAAGTTTTTGTTTTTAAATTTAAGAAATGTATTCTCATGGTAACATGTAGTGGTATGCTATCTTGTTAAAATAATATTATCATTAAAGAAACTGAATATCTATAAAAGCTTCTAAAGAAGTTTTTTTCTTTTTTTCTCACTCCTGAATTATCTCTATAGCTCTTCAGATTTGAAATTCAGCCTTGCAAAGAAATTGGAGTTTAAAATTCATGGCTATTATGGTAAGTGATCTCTGTGACAGTGCGGTAATGCTTCAGCTTTCCAATCTAGGTTCAATCCCTCGTGAGTCTCCAACCAGTGCTTCACAACTGGTTAATTAAACAGTTATGTGCATCTTGATTTAAATATTCCAATGGATTTTATAAGGGAAATTATAACCTTGCATAATCAACTAACCATTCGCAAAAGTTAAGAAGTGATGAAGACAAAATTCCAACAATCTTAATTCAAATAAGAAATATTTAAATGATTCATTTTGTTTTTCCTTGCATTGAAAAAAAAATTATGTTTGATTTCGCTACTTTTTAAATTCTTGCCCACTGTACATAAACTACCCTTATCAATTACTTTTGTTTTCATATTGGCATGATTGTTATTGGCGCATTAAAATAAGTATTTTTTAGATAATGCTCCATATAAATTCTATGAACTTCAACTTTTAAACTTGTCTTACTACCTCAGTACTGTTTGATACTAGGGTAATTTTGTGCACAGTGCGCAAGAATTAAAAACTTACTTCTGGACCAATCACCACCCAGCTCAAGCACATGTGTAATCACTCGCTCATACTCTGCTTTTTCTTGAGAGAATGGAGAAAGTAATCATATGGATGAGTGTCACATGTAAGGGAAATGTCAGCCACAAAAGAATAAATAATTTACCTGTATTTGGATACATATCAATCTGCTTAAAATTCAACACAGGAAGTGACATCACACAAGTTCCTCAAAGCCATTCTGTACACAAAAATCATCATAATAATCCGTGGCTTATTAACTGAATATCTTTGGGGAAAAATATTCAGATTTTGGATAAAATAATTGTGTTAAAAGAGCACTAGACCAAAAATTGAGGGCGCTTGTTTTTGCAAATTTCACAGATAAATCATCCACAAAACATCAATTTCATGCCTCCATAGCCCACAGACGATGTGAGGGTAAAGGTTACTTGAATATTTATATTTAATAGAATTTGCTATACTGTTGCGTGCTAGATAAGCATTTGATTTTTGGGGGACCCCCTAAAAATACGCCTCACTTTTCTGTCTAGTGCTCCTTTAATTTCATAATCAATGAAAGTGAATCAATAGGCCATCTAAGGGTTATTTTAAATAAAAGATCAACACAATCACAAATATGGTGATACTGTAAATCATTTCCTGTTGAATATTTTATTATTACTGAGCATACTTAAATTAATAATGAAAGGTTATATTTGTTGAATATAAATAATACTTCTCCTGTATGTGCAAATGTACAGTGTTAAAGTATTTTTTCTTATACCTTACACAGGCACTTGTCTTGCATGTTCTCAGGTGAGAAGTGCTGGAACAAGAATGTGAAATTCTTAGTACAATAACAATCTGAACCTCTCTTTATCCATTTTTAAAAACAATCTCAAAATCTTTGTATTATTTTTATTATTATTATAATTATTATCATTATTATTGTTATTATTATTATTATAAAATATTGTTATTATATTATTTATTATTATTATTATTATTATTATTATTATTAAAATTATTTTATTATTATTATTATTATTATTATTATTATTATTATTATTATATGCCTAAATTGAATGTTTTGTGAAAGTATGAAGGAAAAAAAGATCCTTGTCGGGGGGGAGTTCCCTTTTGTGTATTGTTAATTCTGTTATCTTTTTTTTTTGCAAGTTTAAACTATATTAATGTTTTTAAATCGCTGCTATTCATTTTTGTGACATATCCACATATCTGATAATTTCATATGTTTATTAAGTTAATTTTTCTGTTCCTTCATATGGGGAACATTATATGGGGAGCTATCTTTGTAAAAGCTTTGATATGCTTCTAATGGTCCTCATTACATTAAATGTCCCTTGTTTCTATTGTATACTTGAAAATAAATGAATAAATAAATAAATGTTTAAATATGTACCACTTCACAGGGTTTAATTGGCACCCAACTCTACCAGTCATTTGTTGTTTGTCCACTTCTGGTGCCACTTTACATCACATGGGCAATGGTCAGACATTGATCCTACAACAAGGGTCATCAGGACTGGGAGTGTGGTCTCATGATGGACAGAGGCTGGTCTTGGTCAACAAAAGAGATATCCATGTAAGAATTTTATGTTTTGGGATTTTGCTTGGATGAGTGAATAAACCACTTCAAGCTGTGATATTATTGTGATGTGATATTGCTTCTTCTACGATATCAAAATACCCTGACCAACATAGACTAGATTTAGGCAAGATATAATTGGGAGAGGGGGGGGGGGAAGGGGATGGACAACTTTTTAATTATGCATATAATTCAATACAAAAAAATCAATTATATGAGAAAATCTTTGGGAGAATTCACCCTTATTGCCCCTCCTCCCTCCTGTGTGGATAACCCACTTCAAGCTATGAGTTTTTGTTAGTGAGGGTAACTATATTCACTGTTAGGATTCTGGTTGAACTGTCCCATAATTGAGGGATTCAGCAAAAGGTATTCTACCATGAAATTGAATCATACTCATTTATTGTGTAAGAGAGAATAGAGGGATTTCATCACATGACTTTAACTGGACTGGAAGCCATTTTGCAGGGCAGCAGCTTTGTTGCGTTTTACGCTTCTTCACACAGCTCAGTCACATCACACGAACATCAAACATACTACATGCTAACCTACCAGTACCAGTTCAGCGAGTTTTACCACTTGCAATTTTTGTTCGCTTCCGATTTTACTTTATATTTTCCTTAAGTTTGATATATTTACCGGGTATACGAAGAGTTACTTTAATGTAAATGATTGACAATTGTTCATTATACTCAAACAAAACCTACATACCTGATATAAAGTGCTCCTGCAAATCCTTGTGTGAACCGTAGGTTGAAAGCCGTCGCGTCGTATAGCAGAAACCCACTTCGGATGTCGATCAGGATCTGATGGAAATCGAGAAAACGTCTTTTTATTTCCCGCACATCTATTAGTGCAATTAATGGCACAGCAAGATGCTGGCATAATTGTCTTACCCAGTATCTTACAAAAATAATCTTATATAACAAGATGAAAACCTATGTAAGTCTAATTAAGTGTACAGCAGACAACAGTGTTTTTTCCCTACAAAATGGTGATGTAAAAAAAGTCATGTGACCTCATGACGTCAACTGAAACACCCTTATACTGATAATGTGGTTAGGTTATCAAAATCATAAGAAAGCTGTAAAGACTCAATAGGGCCCAAGATTATTTTGGTACAATCTAGAGGCCCCATAAATTTGAAAACGTTTGTATGCACATTTGTGTAAAACAATTTTTTGCAAGCATGTAGGAGCACAGATACTTAGACAGTGGTGCAACGAGGGCCTGTGAGGAATTGGCATTTGGCCCCCTTCTTTACATATCCACAGTGACAATTTTTCAATTTTTTTGACCATCTATTTTAATACTACTTGTTTTGAATAAGTTCAAAGATTGATTTTTTTGCTCTAAATGTGAGTTTTGTGTTAATTTTTGTGCATTTCAGGTTATTTGTTGGAAAGATATCAGACTGGAATGGACCGATTACACATTTAAAGAAGTGCAGCTTGATGGGTAAGCATGTCTTCTGTATCATTATTGCAATGCAATATAATATTCCGTAATACATGGACTGATGTTTCATTTGTGTTTCTTTTGTGATCATGGTTGTGTTGAAGACAAATTTCATTTCATTTTAGTTTATTATGGGAATTGTATATTCCACCTTATTTTATTGTTTATTTCTCTATAGATAATCTGTTTTTTTTAAGTGTAATAATTCTAGTGTAATGAACAATTTAGGTAAATTTAGTTTCCGCTTGTTTAAGAGATGGCAAGAGCTGGAAGAAAGTTTGTGATTGTTATTATCTTTGAAGTTTGTGTATGCTTTTATACTAAGAGCCAGAGACATGAAGCTTTGATGATTGAATGAAATTAAATTATATGATATATACACATTAATACATCCCTCTTTTCGCATAGTGACGAATGTTATTTGTGTAGTGTCAAAATTGAAATGATTAATTCTGCATACTGCCAAATGTTCGTAAAATTTTAAAACTTTATGAAATAAAAGTTGATAAATGTATTATATAGCTTTATATATTATTGGAAAGAGAAAATGCTAATCTTTTGACAATTTTACTTACAATAACGATATTTTAAGCAAAATCTTATTTCATGAAGCTTCAAAGACCTTCGTCAGTATGCGGAAATAATGATTCAGTATTTCGCGCCAATTTTCATTTCACCTAAATAAGACATTCGTCAGTATGCAAAAAGACGAACGAGTAGTGTTTCTTTCCTTATAACTTTACATTTTGATTTTGAAATTTTGTATTTCAACCAATTGATTTTATAGGTATAAAGGAGCTCCAAAAAGCATAGCACTTTTGTCAAATGAAGTAGTTGCTATAGCAACTGAACTTCCATTGGCTAATGTTATAAACCAATTGAAAGAAGATATATTTACAACAGACATACAAGGAAAACAACCAAATACTACTAGACCTCTTATTACAGAAATTGGGGAACTAACGGACGAGAACAATGTGGGAAAATGTGTGACTCTAGAAAAGAATGTGAAGGCACTCCTCAAGAAGCACAACAACTATCCTCTTTGAATGATGCTCTTAAAGAAGAGATTGCCAGCCTGGATAAAGGACCAATCAATTTGAATGCTATGTTGTCAGTTTATTCCTCAAAATGTGTTCAAAAATCCTTGTCAAAACAATATTCAGACAAGGAACACATTTTGAAACCAGAAGATATTACTCCCCAAAGCAAGCAGGAGAATTCTGATACAAATTATTGTCATCAACTCTCAGAGGTTCTATTGGAAAATTCTCTTAAGAAAAATAATGCAAGTTTAATATTTCTAGAAGAAAATGCTGGGAAGAAATTGGAGCTAAAAACTAACAAATGTGGCTGGAATGCTGTCACTGGTGGTGTCAAGGGGGTGGTTCCAGTTTTCAAACAAATTGATAAGGTAGGTATGATATTGTACATTATGCTGCCAATGATTAGTGGTTGATTTGCTTATGGTCAGGGGCTCAGCAAACAATCCCCCCCCCCCACACCCACCCCCCTCCAAGCCTTGGGCTTCAAGAACTAATGACACACATTATATATACCTTGCTCTTCCTTACATACATGTGTCTCTTAAACATATGTTACTATATTGTAAACTATATTCTTTAATAGTATCTACATTCAATTCAACTTGGCTGAATAATAATAGCAGCTTGAACTTTCAATTTCTGCTGTCAAATGCTCATGTTGTATCTGTAAGTGTTGGAAATTTTATTTTTAACTTATTTTTAAGATTTCCTCAGAAATGTTAAAGTTTTTTGAGAATTCCTCAGAAAATGTTAAAGTTTCTTCAAAGTTCCTCAGATATCCTTATGGAAGGTTAGAATTTCCTTATAAAATCTTAAAGTTTTTCAGAGATACTTAAGATAGGATTGAAGACTAGTTTCCTTAAAAAGTCTACAATACATTTGATATTTTCTTAGAAGATAACTGTAAAATGATATAATTTTCCAATTTTCTTCTGGTTTCTCTTGTAGTACTTGAGATTTAAAATCCTTAGAATTCTTCAAAATATTTGGGCACCAACAGTTGTATCAGGCATGATTTTTTAAACTCCACCTTTATCATTGTGCTCATTTGCATAAAGTTGCTACAGTATCATAACCTGACCAGACTTTTTTATTTAATATGCTTAGTCAGGGAGTGTGACAGGATGTGATTGCATATAAACATAGGGGAGGGATGCCATGTGGGACATGGATGGGGGCCATGAAGGACATATGATTTAATATTTACCATGTTGTATACACCAAGGGCTATATCAGGCATAATTATTTGACTCCACCTTTTTTGCTTATTCAACAACTCATTTGCATATAAGTTAATATATGAACTGACACTTTAATATATAGTATGCTCAATCAGGGACTGTGATAGCTAGGATGAGACTTCTTATGGAGCCTATGGGATGTCATGTCAGACATAGGGTGGGATGCCATGTGGGACATGGGGTGGGATGCCATGTGGGACATGGGGTGGGATGCCATGTGGAACAGGGTGGAATGCCACGTAGGATATGTGGTGGAATGCCATACAGGACATAGAGTGGATTGCCATGAGATGGAATGTCATGTGGTACAGGGGATGTCATGTGGGACATGGCGTCCCACCCCATTTCAACAAGTCATTTGTATATCAGTTATTATATGAACTGACACTTTCTTACATAGTATGCTCAATTAGGGACTGTGATAGCTAGGATGAGACTTCTTATGGAGCCTATGGGATGTCATGTGGGACATGGGGTGGGATGCTATGTGGGACATGGAATGAGATGCCATGTGGGACATGGGGTGGGATGCCATGTGGAACAGGGTAGAATGCCATGTGGGACATGGTGGGATGCCACGAGTAACACAGAGTGTGACATAGGCTGGGATGCCATGTGTGACATAAGGTAGGAAACCATGTGTGACATAAGGTATGATACCATGTGTGACATAAGGTAGGATGCCATGTGTGACATAAGGTAGGATGCCATGTGTGACATAGGGTAGGAGATTATGTGGGACATAGGGTAGGAGGCCATGGAGACGTGGGACATGGGATGTGATGCCATGTGGGACATTAAGTAGGATGTCATTGGGACATTAGGAGGGATACCATGTGGAACATATGGTGGGATGCTATGTAGAACATCAGGTGGGAAGCCACTGATGCGGGACACAGGGAGGGATGCCATGTGGGACATAGGGAGGGATGTCATGTGGTACATATGGTTGGATTAATGTGGGACATACGATGGGATGCCATGTGGGATGCCATGTGAGACATGGGCTGAGATGCCATGTGGTACATGGGATGCCATGTGGGACTTAGTGTGAGATGCCATTTTTATGATTGGCCGGGTCATATAATATGGGTGTCAATTTGCATGGGCATGCAAACCATGACGGTATTTACTATTCTAGTTTTTAATTGTATTTATTCTTTTATTTTTCTGAATGATGGGGGATAAATGGTGTTTACCCATACCAGGGATCCCTATCCTTACAAGGATCCCTACCCATACCAGGATCCTGCCCATACCAGGGATCCCTGCCCATACCAGGATCCCTGCCCATACCAGGGATCCCTGCCCATACCAGGGATCCCTGCCCATACCAGGGATTCCTGCCCAAGGATCCTTTCTCATACCAGGGTCACTGCCCATACTGACTCCTGTATTTCATAGAAATGGGAACATAGGTTTACAGGAATTAAGTTATTTTGTACCACTTGATGGAGTGATTTCTGTTTAATGGTCGTTGTTGGTTTTTTTTTGGCACTCAAAATAATTGTGTAGGATCATATGATAGGAGTGTTGGCACATTCAGAAGATTATTTCCCTTGACTTCATTAAGAGGTACCATATACAGAGAATGGAGTGTCATCCGTGGTGACATTTTGTGACAAAATTTATTGTCCAATAAACTGACATTCTGTGACATTTTGAAAATTTTGTGACAAAATGAACATAAACAGATGTATTAAAATTTGTCTGACATGTTTTCCCTTTCATTCACATTCATTGGTAAATCAATGTTGAATTTTAGTGGTGGGTTCATTTTTCATGAAACAGACATAACCAAATGATCCTTTCTATGAGTATCACTGGACAACTGGTCATGATGTGTGAATCTATGCCAATCAAATGTGACATTTACAAAACTGATGTGACATTCTGTGACAAGCCATCAATCATCACTCCATTTTATGCATATATAGAAAACTCAAGTGATTTAAAAATTTGAGGGTGTATGCCTTATTTCCCCCTTCCCCTCCCAATTTACTACACCTACGTGCTCATATACCTTGTTTATATTTTGATTGTTCAAAATGTAACATAGTATCCATGTTGTTGTTTACATTTATTCTATTTCTCTCAGGGAAATATTGAAGACTCTGCTCATATTCATCTGGTGGACATATCCTGCAAGTACAAGATCACAGCATCAATCAAGGTGCCAGGCATTCTGTCACCAAGCTTATTGGTCTTTGAGGTAGCACACCTTTATTATCATAATTTTGTCAGTTTTGTTGGCAGTTATTGTAATATTTTGGTATCCCACCCATCTACCCTTTTCTATTATTACATCCACCAACATCATATCCCACATGATACCCACCAAACCTGTACCAACCAGCCCTATACCAATTGACTTACCATTCTCTTCCAGAACAATGAAGACATGTGCAAAGATAGACCACAAAGATAGACCACACCCATTTCCCCACATTCATTGGTTCTGAATGGTTCTCGTTTTTTATGTAAAAATATATATTGGCAAAATCAAGTCTTAAAAATAAATGAAAAATATTCCATTTTATTCTCCATTACAGCTGATTACTGTGTACGATTTATTTGTAGTTGATCACCAACTGGTGTGACATATTCAGTCCCTCTTCTCCTGTTAAATTATTTGTATAGTAAATTAATGGGAGTGTGATTCCACTTTAAATAAATCTGCAGGAAAAGAGGTTTATGGGTGACCCATTTTATGTTTTTCTGTGTATATGGGGTATGAACTGACCTCAGTGCGTGCGCAAGTTAAAAGCCTTATTTTCACTCTCAGATTCTATCCTTAGTAGATCTCAACCAGGGCTCCATAACTGATTTGTAAAATGGCTGTATCTTGACATAAATACTCCAATGAAGCTCAGTCATGATGTTATAAAGCTCAAGAAAACAAACAAATATTGTATTTCTTGCAATACTCAATCTTTTATTAAAGGATTACTCAGTCGCAAAAGTGAGTGCATTGTTTTTTGCACATTTATGAAAAGTCTGAAATGACAGGTCTAATTTTTCTCTGTATTTGTTCATATCAAGCACTTCCTAAATAATTATGATTTTGTGTTCATGATAAACTTTTTTGGTTGAATATGAAAAATATCAGTACTGTTGTATCTGTTCAAAAACCTTTATCATTTTTCGGCCAATGTTAGAAAATATAAATGCTGTTTTTAAAATTGACAGACTGTTTTATGCTTGTTTATAAAGATTATTCTTCAAAAAGTTACGTCTCCTTCAAATTGTGATTTTCCATTAATCTTTAGAAAGTATGATTTTATTTTTTCTTCCATCTTAAGGCCAAAACTGGTCACCTTATTCTTGGAGGGAGTGGTGTGGGACAACTGCAGCTTTATCACATCGCAAACAATGCTTTGAAACCAGTCCAGAATCCTGTGGTAAGATACTGCATTCAATAATGTATAACAAGAATCAGTGCTTGTTTGGCACTCTTCTGTTTGAGGCTCAAAGCTGCAATCATCACACAATGCACAAACCTCTACCATTACTCTGCCATGATCTTTAAGCTCCAAAGAAGGTTCAAATTTGAAAGCCCTTGATATAAGTCAACTAGGGATTAAACCAATGTTCTTGCGGATAGAAAGTTTTATCAGTTGTGCTACATGTAATCAGTTAGCTTTAATTAATTCAAAGTGTAAAAGGTACAGTTAAAGAAAACAGTGAAATAAGCTCACAAGTATAACCTTGACAAATATGTCAGTTATGAAGAAGTACAAATTGTCGAAATATGATTGTTTAAAAAGAATTCAAGATTTTGTTTGGTCTTCACCAGAAATCATCACTTTGAGGAACTGATTGTCATCATAACTTATTATGTACTGCAAGATTAAATTTATAGAGTGTTTCATTCATTGTCACAATTATATATAGTACTTAATTTCTAGCTTAAAAGTCAAGTCAGAATATTGTCCGCAAATGTCTGTCATCTCTTTTCTGTCAGTATAATTTTCCATTCATCACAAACTTACATTTTGCGTTTCTGTCTTATAGGATCTTTCCTTTCAAGAGAGACCTATTGGTTTGTGCTGCTCCACTGGAAGTGACCTTGTGTCGGTTCTTGTCACGAAATCCTCTGTTTCAGCCCTAAACAGCGCCCTTCCTCTCTCAGCAGCTTCTGAAGGCATTGACCTTTATCTTCGACAGTTCCATTTAAGCCAAATGTGTAAGTCTTTGATTTTTATACATTGCAAAGTAATATTTATGGATAAGCTTAGTATGAAAATGTTATGTAATAGATGAACAAAATTGTACAGAAACTATTCAAAAGCTACTTTAAATGTGAGGTTAGTTAAAAAAAAAAAAATCCATTTTAGCCATTAGGCCCATAGGGCCAGTGTTTATCCCCAGTTTCCATGGCGCTAGCAGATGAGAGCATATCACTTGCACTAGATAGGACACCAGTCCACCATAGGTTAACTCCCAGCAGTACTGGTACTCATTTAGAGCTGAGCAGACTGGAGCAAGTAAAGTGTCTTGCTCATGGACAAAATGCATGGTGGGAGTTGAACCTGGTACCTTGCTTTCACATAGAAGCATGGACTCCTTGACCTATTAGCAACTATACCTCGTTAAGGATAAACTTAGTATGAATATTTAATGCAATAAACACATGGAAAAAATAGTACAGAAAGTATTCGAAAAGCTGCTTCAATTCTAAAGGGTATTGTAATGTTAAGGCTGTCAGATTTACTGCCTGTAGAAATGACTAAAATAAATCAGACTAGTAATGGGTGACATCCTTACATTCCTCACAATAAGGAAGTTGATATACATAGAATGGGTGAGTAACAATCATATAAGGAAGTTGATATACATGATACATAGAATGGGTGAGTAACAATCATATAAGGAAGTTGATATACATGATACATAGAATGGGTGAGTAACAATCATATAAGGAAGTTGATATACATGATACATAGAATGGGTGAGTAACAATCATATAAAGGAATGGGTTGATATATATGATACATAGAATGGGTGAGTAACAATCATGATATATAATGGTTGAGTAACAATCATATAAGGAAGTTAAACTCTTACAAAAGTTTTATTGAAAATTTTGATGACTTTGTAGAATGGGTTAACAATTGTGTACATGCATAGAATGGGTAGATTATCAACAGATGTATTAATATGCATGGAGTCTTACTGATAATGATGATATTGTTGGTTAATGTGAAAATGCTTAGGTTAAAATTGTAAATATATCTCATAAACGAAAATGGTATTGTACCTATGTCATATGTGGTACACAGATGGGTATGGTCTGTACATATGTTGTACTGTTGTGGTAGTGATGTAATGAATATTAATGAGTAGGTGGAGGTTACTGACAAATTCTTGAAATAGGATAAATGAGCAATCTGTTTTAGTTTGACTATTCAAAGAATAGTAGAGCTATTCTACTACCCCTAGCATCAGCATCCGCTTGAAGTTTTGGTTAAAGTTTTTATAACTGAAGTTATGAATGGTGTACAATCATGTGACTTGGCCTTGGGGGTAGAGGACATGGCTACTGATTAAATAAGCATGATTGGAGGGTTGTATGTGCATAATAATTAGCTTATTTGCATAACAAAGAAAATATTTGTCAGGTTAAAGTTTTGGTTAAAGTTTATGCTTAACCGTTTCATAACTTATGAATGTGTACATTTATGTGACTTGGCACAGGGGTAGAGGACACGGGTACTGATCAATTGAGCATGATTGGAGGGTTGTATGTGCATAATAGTTGCATAACAATGGAAATATTTGTCAGGTTAAAGTATTTGTTAAAGTTTATGGTTAAACTTTTCATAACTTATGAATGGTGTACATTCCTGTGACTTGGCATAGGGGTAGAGTACATGGGTACTGTTCAACTAAGCATGATTAGGGGTTGTTTGTGTATACTAATTACCTTATTTGCATAACAATGAAAATATTTGTCAGGTTAAAATTGTGGTTTAAGTTTTTTTAACTTAAGAATGAATGGTGTACAATCATGCAACTTGGCAAAGGGGTACTGTTAAAGTGAGTATGATTAGGGGTTGTAAGGCATAGGGGTACTGTTCAAGTGAGCATGATTAGGGGTTGTGTGTGCATACTAATTAGCTTATTTGCATAACAATGAAAATATTTGTATCTATGATATCTCTTATATTACAGTGATGTGGGGATTTTGTTTGCACATTGTCTATACTTAATAGTGAGGTGAAGTGTGCATATTAATTAGGTTATTTGCATAACTAGACTTTCTTACAAATGTTTAACATTCATGAGGGCAATTTACATCCTTTGTAAGTTTTAGGATTGCTGTATTAAAAATGCAAGTTTTTATAAATTTTGTGACATCACAACCATAAAGCCTATTAATCTCCTTATGTTATTTTGTTAAATTATTGTTTTCAAATTACCGTGAATGGAAGCAGTTGAATATGAATGAAGCAAGTTTGAACTTGATCTCCATCAGATTATCCTAGCTCAATCAAAATGCAGCAGGAGAAACTGGTCAGTTGATGATTTTCTGTCACTGAAGATTTAGGTCAGAATTTTAAAGAATTGCATTAAAAAGCTCTTAACTACAAACAATCAATATCTTTTAATAAAAACATGGCACATTATTTTAACGAACTGGGACTTGACATTAATAACCTTTATCATGCCATCTTTCTCTCATATTGAAAACAAATCACCACTACTGGATAATCAAAACTTTACTCAAAATTTCAAGTGTTGAGCTTCTGCATCAGTGATGCTCTGGTTTATCTTGTCATTTTCTCTTAATTTTGAATGGTTTGTTATGCAAATATTGCAAGTAAATGCAAATAATGCAAATTTATTTAAATGTTGCTTAAACTGTATATTCCTTGACTTAATAATGTAATTTTAGTAACTAAACTACGCAAGAGATAACCTTTTTGCAGAGAAATTAAAGATTAACATGAAGAATATGCATTCTTTCTTTGCAGTGAATGAGTCAAGGTGATGAAAGTGGCTGGAACAAAGTCTAGAAGGAGGCTAAATCATGACCAATTCATAAAATGTTGGAGGAATTGATATCTGCTGTATGCAATATTCCAGCAGTAATGTGGATGTCAACAGAAGAAATCCACCCACAGAAGAAATCCACCAATGAAAGAAAGCTCTCAGTTGAAGAGTGGACAAGGCTCTTTTGTCAACCCATCTGTATTTTGAAATAAAAGTGGTGTCAATTTTGATGCAGGTTTCTTTAAAAATTAAGCATTCATTACAAATGATTAAGGGTCATTTAAATATTCATATTAGAGGTTATCATTACCATTATGTGCAAGAAAAGTATATTAGAATATTCCAGAGACTCAAATAGATTAATATGCCACTCATTTTTTGGCCCAGTGCTTCTAGATGTGGTATGAAAGAAGTGATGAAGTAACTGTTAGACCTAGCAGATAATGAGCAATTTGTCAAATAGTGTTCATGTATGAACAGGAATACAGCTAAGATTCTTTTTCTTTAATGCAATTCTTTAAAATTCAAATATTTTAGGTTCTCAAATTGCATTTTAGTGGCTATGATAATATCAAAGTCCTGTTCACTACAACCAACTTTTCATATTCAAAATGTTTGGGAAATGGACTGAAAAACAATAAGTCAACATGAGCAATTGTCTTGCTTTTCCATTTTGAGGTCAAAAAAATTGCTGATTATTAGGTATCTAAGTGTTAAAATGTTGGACAATTTTTAACCAATTTTGATCCAACGTTTTGCTGTTTGCATATTTTAAACCACTTGTCCATTACACCTATAAAGTTGTTGCAATTTTGTTTTGGTTGGATGTATCATTCCAAAACAACAAAAAGTTGAGACTTGTACCAGGTCAGATAGTCATCTCATCATAATGAAAATAATATTGTATGTGTTAAGACTGTGGCAACACTATTTCTAAAGGAATATTCCCATGATTTTTTTTTTTTTCATATATATGATAGAGGACTGGGAGAAATAGTTTGGTGTATAAACTTGTTGATATCTTTGTCCATTCAAGAGTCATTGCATTTCAAAGATTGTGCAAAAGTGATCTCACTGTGTAGTGAGGCAAATCCAAGACAAGTTTTGTGTATTCTTTCAAAATTAATTGCCTCTTCCTAAATTACTGCAACCATTTATGGTTAAACAAAATAATGATGGCATTCAACTCCACCCCCATGATGACATTGTTTTAATTCTTATGTATGCTGATGATGTCATTCTCATTTCAAACAGTATTCGGTGGCTTACAACGTCATGCTAGTACATTGCAATCTTTCTGTGAGTTAAGTGGTTTGAAAGTTAATCTTAAAAAGACAAAGGCTATTGTTTTAAAAATGGTGGGCGGCTTCATAAACATGAAAAATGGTATTTCAATGTGCAAAAAATTGATTGCGTTTCTTATTATAAGTATCTAGGTCTATTGATTTCTATTAGAAATATTTGGAGTAAAGCTATTAGCACTCGTATCTATCCAAGGTGATCAAGGCTATTAGCACTCATATCTATCCAAGATGATCAAGGCTAATAGCACTCATATCTATCCAAGGTGATCAAGGCTATTAGCACTCATATCTATCCAAGGTGATCAAGCCTATTAGCACTCTATCTATCCAAGGTGATCAAGGCTAGTAGCACTCTATCTATCCAAGGTGATCAAGGCTATTAGCACTCATATCTATCCAAGGTGATCAAGGCTATTAGCACTCATATCTATCCAAGGTGATCAAGCCTATTAGCACTCTATCTATCAAAGGTGATCAAGGCTAGTAGCACTCATATCTATCCAAGGTGATCAAGGCTAGTAGCACTCTATCTATCCAAGGTGATCAAGGCTAACAGCACTCATATCTATCCAAGGTGATCAAGGCTATTAGCACTTTATCTATCCAAGGTGATCAAGGCTATTAGCACTCTATCTATCCAAGGTGATCAAGGGTATTAGCACTCATATCTATCCAAGGTGATCAAGGCTATTAGCACTTATATCTATCCAAGGTGATCAAGGCTATTAGCACTCTATCTATCCAAGGTGATCAAGGCTATTAGCACTCATATCTATCCAAGGTGATCAAGGCTATTAGCACTCATATCTATCCAAGGTGATCAAGGCTATTAGCACTCATATCTATCCTAGGTGATCAAGGGTATTAGCACTCATATCTATCCAAGGTGATCAAGGGTATTAGCACTCATATCTATCCAAGGTAATCAAGGCTATTAGCTCTCATATCTATCCAAGGTGATCAAGGGTATTAGCACTCATATCTATCCAAGGTGATCAAGGGTATTAGCACTCATATCTATCCAAGGTAATCAAGGCTATTAGCTCTCATATCTATCCAAGGTGATCAAGGCTATTAGCACTCATATCTATCCAAGGTGATCAAGGCTATTAGCACTCATATCTATCCAAGGTGATCAAGGCTATTAGCACTCTATCTATCCAAGGTGATCAAGGCTATTAGCACTCTATCTATCCAAGGTAATCAAGGCTATTAGCACTCATATCTATCCAAGGTGATCAAGGCTAATAACACTCATATCTATCCAAGGTGATTAAGGTTATTAGCACTCATATCTATCCAAGGTGATCAAGGCTATTAGCACTCATATCTATCCAAGGTGATCAAGGCTATTAGCACTCTGTCTATCCAAGGTGATCAAGGCTATCATCACTCATATCTATCCAAGGTGATCAAGGCTATTAGCACTCATATCTATCCAAGGTGATCAAGCCTATTAGCACTCTATCTATCCAAGGTGATCAAGGCTAGTAGCACTCTATCTATCCAAGGTGATCAAGGCTATTAGCACTCATATCTATCCAAGTTGATCAAGGCTATTAGCACTCATATCTATCCAAGGTGATCAAGCCTATTAGCACTCTATCTATCAAAGGTGATCAAGGCTAGTAGCACTCATATCTATCCAAGGTGATCAAGGCTAGTAGCACTCTATCTATCCAAGGTGATCAAGGCTAACAGCACTCATATCTATCCAAGGTGATCAAGGCTATTAGCACTTTATCTATCCAAGGTGATCAAGGCTATTAGCACTCTATCTATCCAAGGTGATCAAGGCTATTAGCACTCATATCTATCCAAGGTGATCAAGGCTATTAGCACTTATATCTATCCAAGGCTATTAGCACTCTATCTATCCAAGGTGATCAAGGCTATTAGCACTCATATCTATCCAAGGTGATCAAGGCTATTAGCACTCATATCTATCCAAGGTGATCAAGGCTATTAGCACTCATATCTATCCTAGGTGATCAAGGCTATTAGCACTCTATCTATCCAAGGTGATCAAGGCTAACAGCACTCATATCTATCCAAGGTGATCAAGGCTATTAGCACTCTGTCTATCCAAGGTGATCAAGCCTATTAGCACTCTATCTATCCAAGGTGATCAAGGCTAGTAGCACTCTATCTATCCAAGGTGATCAAGGGTATTAGCACTCATATCTATCCAAGGTGATCAAGGCTATTAGCACTCATATCTATCCAAGGTGTTCAAGGCTATTAGCACTCATATCTATCCAAGGTGATCAAGGCTATCATCACTCATATCTATCCAAGGTGATCAAGGCTATCAGCACTCATATCTATCCAAGGTGATCAAGGCTATTAGCACTCATATCTATCCAAGGTGATCAAGGCTATCAGCACTCATATCTATCCAAGGTGATCAAGGCTATCAGCACTCATATCTATCCAAGGTGATCAAGGCTATCAGCACTCATATCTATCCAAGTTTATCAAGGCTATTAGCACTCTATCTATCCAAGGTGATCAAGGCTATTAGCACTCATATCTATCCAAGGTGATCAAGGCTATTAGCACTCATATCTATCCAAGGTGATCAAGGCTATTAGCACTCTATCTATCCAAGGTGATCAAGGCTAACAGCACTCATATCTATCCAAGGTGATCAAGGCTATTAGCACTCTGTCTATCCAAGGTGATCAAGGCTATTAGCACTCTATCTATCCAAGGTGATCAAGGGTATTAGCACTCATATCTATCCAAGGTGATCAAGGGTATTAGCACTCATATCTATCCAAGGTAATCAAGGCTATTAGCTCTCATATCTATCCAAGGTGATCAAGGCTATTAGCACTCATATCTATCCAAGGTGATCAAGGCTATTAGCACTCATATCTATCCAAGGTGATCAAGGCTATTAGCACTCTATCTATCCAAGGTGATCAAGGCTATTAGCACTCTATCTATCCAAGGTAATCAAGGCTATTAGCACTCATATCTATCCAAGGTGATCAAGGCTAATAACACTCATATCTATCCAAGGTGATTAAGGTTATTAGCACTCATATCTATCCAAGGTGATCAAGGCTATTAGCACTCATATCTATCCAAGGTGATCAAGGCTATTAGCACTCTATCTATCCAAAACTTCAAATATTATTCATTCTTCGTTAGGTTTTGTTAGTGGAGCAAGTTTGATCATTTATGCTAAAGTATTTGATACTATGGTTTTACCTGTTTTGTCTTACTGTTTAGAAATTTAAGGCCATATGCTTTATCCTAATATTGAAAAGGTGCAAATTCATTATTTTAAACGCTTTCTTGGTGTCAAGAAATGTGCTCCAGGATGTGCTTTTCTTGGAGACTGGTCGACATACACTGTTTATTCATACTGTTATAAAATGTATTAAGTTTTAGCTCAAAATAATTTGACTTCCAAGTTATAGATACTTCAAGAAATGTTATGATGTGCTATCAGAGCTTGATAATGTACAGTAGGTAAAAGAACATGGGCCTCAATTGTGAACAAATATTCTGCAAGTTACAGTTTTGGTAATGTTTGGTCTTATCAGGAGGTAGGAAATGAATGTAATTTTATCAGTATTTTCAAACAAAGAGTTATGGACATTGATTCACAAAACTGGGAAAGTAGAATCCCTTCATTTGATAAGTTACACACCTATTGTTCCTTCAGAAGTTTTCTTGTTGTTGAACCTTACATTTTGAACATAAAGAATTATAGGAAAAGGTCTGTTTTTGCTCATTTTAGATGCTCTGGGCACAACTTAAAAATTGAAGAAGGTAGAAAAGAAAAAACTCTCTGAGATTGTCATATATGTCATCTATGTGATAGCATAAATGTCGAAGATGAATTTCATTTCCTAGCAGTTTGCACTAGTTATGATAATTTAAGAAGCAAGTTCTTGCCTAATCTTGCACTACATCCTACATTTCATAATTTTGTAAAGCACCTAAAGCTGGAAAAGTATGTATCTGATATTGCAAATTTTTTTTTACAGGCTCTGAAATTTAGAACAGATTATCTTAAAGAATAGGAATCTTGTATATATTTTTTTGTTTTGTAATTCTCCTCTCAATTTATGCATGTGAATATGGGCCGAAGGCCTAAAGCAGACAGAATAAATTACAACCATTTAATATTTATTTATTGAGATAGGGTATACCATACACCAAGGGTTCTTAATAAAAAATTTCGAAGGGCCATCATTTCACAACAGCTTCAGGCCATGGGCCAATCACATGGCAAACCCAGCATCATGTGACAAACAAAACTTGTCAAACAATCCCTGAATACAAACAAGTTGGGAAACTGCGGGATTAGAAGGATGTACGTCAGATGTTGGCGGTTCTCTTATCCACCTTCCTTTGACAAGCCGTAAGCCATAGCAGAACTAAAGATAACATTTTATTTGATAAGCCGCGATGTTTTAGTGAGCTGATCTGCCTAAAAAAAAGAAGGAAATAAACAAGTATTTTTACCGATCTCATTCGGATTGATCTTACTTGCAATGCACTATATTGCATTATATAATGACTATTGTTCGCGGGCCAGATAGTATTGCCTGGCGGGCCAAATCACCGACATACACTTTTTAAGAACGTACTTTGCCCATCTGCCCATGAACCTTGCATTCAAGTAAAAGAACCACTTTTTTTTTGTTTTATAGAAATAAATGATAATTGTCTTGGATCTGCCTTTATGACGTCACATTTTACACTGCAAGGTCACTCACTTTTCAACACACACACACAATCTTTGAAATGCAGTAACTCCTAAAGGGAAAAAGGTATCAATTAGATTTTTTACCAAATTGTTTCTTAAATAGTCTTCTATTGTATATGTGAAATTGAAACTTCATGGGAGTATTCCTTTAAAGGATTAGTTCAGTGTTCAAGCAAGTCCTTCTTGAACACAAGAGAAACAAAAATGGTGAAGAAAGCATTTATTCTGTGAGGGAGATATTCACGTTCTTCCCTAATAGAAACGACTGACATCAGACTCGTACTGGCACATCGTTATTAGTGTTATTCAAAGTCTTCGTGTATTTTTAATTGCATATCGTGTTTCTCCATTTTATTCATAAATACCGTAACATGGTTGTGTTGGTGTTTTTAGGAGCCATCAGAATTTAAATTGATTTGCAGATTCAACGATAGACAGGAAAACTGTTTTTGCCCAAATAAGATTCTTGTATTCTTGCAAAATTTTGCCTAGTTTTTTCATCAACTTCAGTAAGAAAATTAGTGGCAAAATATGTTGATGAATATTCTTTGCTGTTTTGTGATCCTTTTTACTATTTTTTGGCCGGAATATGTCAACTGATTTTGCCCGAATTTCCTCATTTTTCAGCATTGGGGGGAATTTTTCCCCTTCCTGTTTAGAACTGGAAACTGAAAATCTTATCTGAGTTGATTTAAATGTTATAATAGGAAGGTTTCTTCTTTTCAAGGTATGTTGAAAATGCAAGTGTTATTTTCGTTTATTTTTTACATCTTTGGGGCATAGAAAATGTGGAATCATTTTTTCAGGGGCTCTTAACTGGTATGCAAAACTGTAAAAGTTGAGGTAAATAACATCAACAGCTATACCATTGTCAGCATGCGTAGTCAAAATTGTTATACAAGACCTATCTCCATGGAAAGCATGCTGGCCAGGTATTCCTAATCAATTTATAGTTCTCAACAATTTCATCAATTATTTTAACAGATTTTTTCAGGTATAGTAGTTAAACTTACAGGTATGTTAGTAGAATCATCCTGTCACATCCTGTCTATTATTATAAGATAATTAAACTAAGGTGGTTGATGTGCCTTTGGATTTAGATTTATATTTCTGTGTTATTGTAATATGTTTAATACATCATTGATACTTCTTTGTATAAATCTGATTGTTGTATCTGCTTATGATATCAAACTTATTATAAATGTAAATAGGAGATTAATAAATGTTTCAGAAATTGAATTCAATTGATTGATTTACCATACTTTGTATTTTTATAGTGGAATTACCAGGGGTTCTACTCCTTGGGTCTTTGCTTCCTACAGCAAAAATTGTTTTGAAAACTTAAAGATCTTTACCTGTTTGAATGACTTATTATGGTTGTTCATGTGTAGGCGTTTATCTCACTTTAGCCTCACATACGGTCTGTTATCAAATGGTCCACCTTCTATAGTCAGTCCAAAAGAAGAGAGTTTGAGGAATATTACCCCCTCCCCCCAAATGGTCCGCCTTCTATAGTAGTCAGTCTAGATGGATAGTGTGAGGAGTAAGTTACCACCCTCTCCCCCTTAAAAAAAAAAACTATGTATATATATATATATATATATATATATATATATATATATATATATATATATATATATATATATATATATATATATATATATATATATATATATATATATATATATATATATATATATATATATATATATATATATATATATATATATATATATATATATATATATATATATATATATATATATATATATATATATATATATATATATATATATATTTATATATATATATGTATATAGATAGATAGATAGATAGATATAGATATATATATGTATATAATATATATATATATATGTATGTATATATGTAAATATATATGTATATATGTATGTATGTATGTATATATATATATATATATATATATATATATATATATATATATATATATATGTATATATATATATATGTATATATATATATATATATATATATATATATATATATGTATGTATATATATATATATATATATATATATATATATATATATATATATATATATATATATATATATATATATATATATATATATATATATATAAATATATATATATATATATATATATATATATATATATATATACATATATATATATTTATATATATAGATATATATATATATATATGTATATATATATATATATATGTATATATATATATATATATATGTATATATGTAAATATATATATATATATATACATTTATACATATATATATATATATATATATATATATATAAATATATATATTATACATATATATATATTTATATATATATATATATAATATATATATATATATATATATATATATATATATATATATATATATATATATATATATATATATATATATATATATATATATATATATATATATATATATATATATATATATACATATATATATATATATATATATATATATATATATATATATATATATATATATATATATATATATATATATATATATATATACATATATATATATATATATATATATATATATATATATATATATATATATATATATATATATATATATATATATATATATATATATATATATATATATATATATATATATATATATATATATATATATATATATATATATATATATATATATATATATATATATATATATATATATATATATATATATATATATATATATATACATATATATATATGTATATATATATATTTATTTTCCTGGTGTTTGATCTGTCTTTAAAGATATATGTACAGACAGCAACAACATCAGCTAAAATAATTGAAAATGTACTAAAATCATCACAGCAAAAACACCCATCGAAATATGTTACAAGTGACCATTTACAGCATTTTGAAGTTTAGAGATTCCAAATTAGCATAAATTGTGCAATATGTTGTGACCTCAGAATGGGACAAGTAGAGAATTGCTATATGTTAACTCATTATTTTCTTTCTGTTTTTCCTCCAAATAGTTTGAATGAGAAAAGTTGGCTATAGTGAAAAGGAAATTTGATATTGGTATAACCTTGACCCAGATTCGAGAGTAGAACTCAATTTGAGAACCTTTGATATTTGGGAAAGAAATTTAAATAACTGCAGGAAAAGAGGTTGAATTTCCAAATGTCATGTTGATTTTTCAAACTGGTGTCCAGTTTGGGGGGTGGGGTATACATCAGGCCAAAAAATAAAGGATTGTGAATTTTCTTTTATATTTAGCCTATTTTTTCCCCTTCATTTTTAGTTTGTCTTGCAAGAGATAGACAGCTCTGGACCCCTCCCTTCAGTGTTGTGCCAATGGCACAAGGGCCCCAGGCTCCGACAGCCTTTCCCCTTCCTCTTATTTAGCACCATTAAGCCTCTCAAGCTATTTGATGGCACCAAAGATCAGGGCCCCTTAAAGCATGCCAAACCGTTTCTGCCTCCCTGGATCCATCATTGCTTATTTTGAGTACACAACTGGCACACAGGTTCATTTTGAATTTCTGTATTTCAAGAAGTTTGTAAAAAATTGTAATAGGCCTTGGCAATGAAATCTTTTCTAAAATGCTCAGGCATATAATAGGCAATTTTTTAGAGAATAATTTTCTTTAAAATTTGGGAGCGTCTTTAATTTCGTAAATGGCACTATTGTTGCTTAAAAAGTGGGAGAGGAACGTGCCCCAGTGTATATCGTTGCTACGGTACCTGTATATAATGCAAAACAAGCTCTATAAAGGTACAAGTATGGCAACAAATCAAGCTAATTAAAAAAATGGGCGCGAATCTTGTCAAAATTTAAACGTAGGTTAGAGTTAAACTTAAAAAATTGGCGTCGCTATGGGGGACGTTCCCCGGAAATCGCCTTTTTTCCCGCTTCCCCCTCCCGGAATTTTTGTAAAATGACATATTTTGTCCAATATATAGGCTTCTCCCCCTTCCTCCTCATGAGACAAAATTGCCCCTCTCTTTTCCACATGACCAAAATCATGGCGCCACCACTGCTTGAAAGTGTGTCATAAAATCATCGTGGCTTTTAAAATGCCAAAGCAATTATTTAAACAACCATTTTCTAACGAGTTTACCAAATATGATCAAGAAAAAAGGGCAGTGGCTTCACCAATAGTTTTAGTTTGTGGAACAGCAGAAAGTAATGTCGCACTAAAACAAATATAATGCGTTGGCATAGTCTGTATGTAGCACAAGATGTACAGAACGTACATCCAACGGCATGGGACCCAGGGGCGAAACCTTAGTGGGTGTGCAGGGAAAAAGTCACCAAAAACTCCGAAGATTCATAGATGTCCCAAAATGATGGCTTTAAAAGATGGAACTTTTCATTTTACAATTTTAGCATGAAAATCATTTCAGCAAAAAAAAATGTTTTTTTTCGTCAAAAGAAGGTTATCAAAGAGAAATTGCCTTTTAAAACATTAACCAAAATATGGATTTGCTTTATATTAGAATAAGCTTACAAGAACTAGTGGTTAATCATGTATCGGGGACGATAGGAAATAAGAAAACAAATGTTTGAAATGTCCTTTTCTCCTCGGCAATGCTAAAATCCCATAGTTCTTACACCTATATGCTTTTGGGATAACAGTCTCAACTGTATTATGTGGATTTTGGTGAATGAGGGCTATTCCACGTTGTGCTTGTCTGATTCACATTGATTGTCGGAGAACAGTAACAGATTTGCAGAATCTGTGAGGCTCATTTTTCAGGACTTATCATTTCTTTACTTGCTTATATGGCATTAAAAGGATTGTTAAAGTATTAGTTCAAGGGTCAAGCAAATCTATCTTACATGAAGAGGATTTCAAAAGAAACAAAATGGTGCAGAAAGCATTTAAAAATCTCATTCCGTTAAGGAGATTCTTTAGTTTAAAGTTTGATATATTTAAGTAGAAACGACTGAAATCAGACTAATTGCGAATAACGGAAATCTACCGAAAATTAAAGGGGATTTCCAGAGGAACGTATTACTCACGATGGCATTCTACGTGAGAACAATTATTGGCAACATTTTGCCGAATAATTCGAAAAGGAAAAAGAAAAATTCGGGAGATGAAGGCAGTGAGGAGGAGGAGGATGGAGATGACGAATTTTTGGAAGCAGAAGAAATGGATGCTGTAAACAATGGTGCATATTTTGCATCTTCTCGAAAAGTTCACAAGAAAGGTAGGTTAAATTATAGGACTAGGTCCGGTTGTGCGAAAGATTCAAAATCGGATTTCATTCACCCTTTCATAAAAGTTTCTGTTTAACATAACATAACAAGATTACGAGCAAAGAAGGGTTAGTCACCCTACAGAAATCCCAAACTAACACCACCACCACCACAAAAAATCAAAGACGCCCAGAGTTAGTAAAGAACTTATCAATGTTGACTTTGAAATTGTAAACAGAATTGGAGCTACCTGTAACTACCCATTCAGGCAAACCATTCCACCAATAAACAAGTCTTTGCAAAAAGCTAAAATGCCGAATATCTATCCGTGAGAACTCTTTGGTCAACTTCAAACTGTGTGTCACATGAGAATTAGCTGAAACATGCAAGAAATAACAGGAAGTCGAAGCATCACTACCAGATAGGAACTTAAAAACCTGAAGCCAAACCTTGTCCAAATCACAGGTGTTAAGTAGTATATAGATTGCCATAATGCTAGGAACACCTGTGGTTCAAATGGCGTCATTGTGTAGGCCTTATAGGCCACAATCGAAATGGAAACCATAGGGGTCATAAACGTTAGGCTCCATATTAGAATAACGCATTTGCATTTAACTAGGGAAGGTGTTTGTGTTCTTGCTAGGAGTGTCAATAGGGCAATTAAGGATCAGAGTCCTTTAAACCTGTCCATGGCAAGCATGTTTCTGGGGATAGGGATTGTTCTTGTAGTATAGAATTAGGGTTATGTTCTCAAATGTTCGTAGCATTTTGAATAAACGTAATTAGGTGATATAATTGATATTACTGAGAGTTGGATTTATAAGACAGATTAGATACTCTCAATGGTACAGGAGGTGATGTTCTATTGTTTGTAAATGACAATTTAAATAATTAAAATTTGCATAGATGGGACTGCTCAGATTTTTTTTGGTTTTTCGAATTGCCTATGATGTGAGCTTATGTTATGGTGATGTTGGTAGTTCAGTGGTTGTTGGTGTTGTGTATAGATCACCAAATTCTAGTTCAGAGAACAATTAGAAATTGATTGACTGCTTTAGGAAAGTTGCTTCTAGGAGGGTTATTGTTTTGGGGGACTTCAATTTTCCAGATATTGATTGGAATCTTTGTACTACTGCTAGTAGTAGTGCTACTAGTACTAGTGGTCCACATGGTAAAGATTTTCTGGAAATTGTATCCGACTGCTTTTTCACTCGTGTTTCCCACTCTTGATAGTAATTGTCTTGATTTGATTTTCAGTAGTAAAGAAAGTTTTGTTAAAAATGTGCTAAGGTACGGTAGGGTGTAGTGATCATGACCTCATTTGTTTTGATCAGTAGTATACAGAAGGCTGGTTCTGGCCCACTTTTTATGACGTTTTTTTGGCCCACTTATTATTTCTGTTTTTCACCTTGCCCCAACACCTTCATAAAAATATAATTAGTAAATAAAAGACCAGCAAAATCCTGTGGGAGAAAGGCAGGAGCCACTGTTAACTATATACAATTTGTGTTTGCTCCTGACATTTGTATTCATGTTGGTATAGGGTGCATCTGTTTACAGTTTTTTCACTATCCTAGTATAGCCAAAGTAGCTTTGCCACGTGGGATCAACAGTTCATCATGTGAACATAGACCATCATTTTATACTTCAGCAGACTTCTCCTTTACCACTACTGCTGAGATCGTGCTGCTTGCCGCTGTGCACAAATGAAGCCGTTATCCACCTCCGAGGCAATTGTTATTTGTTTTGAAATTTATCTTATACCCTATTGTTATCTAATACTAATATTAGCAGTGTACACATTGCAGTTATTTATAAACGTCATTACAATTTATCCTTTCAATATTTCCATATAAAAAATTGTTTGATGTTGCATACCAACTTGTTTAGTTATATACTTATATTTACATATTTACAAATATTTACTTATCTTTTAAAGTATATCATAAAAGGGTATTCTAGATACCCTATTTGCATAAAAATATTCAAGCAATGAATATTTAACACATACTTCCACCTGACCTTTATTTCACCTCATGCGTGAGTTACTGTAAGTGGCAAACAATATTTACTCAATGGTAATTCAGTTCACAAGAGGTCATTTCATACTGCTATTTTCTGTAATAAATAGATCTATTGTGGAAACCACTGTGTTTTGGAAATAGCAGCTTTAACCCGTAAGTTTTTAAATGATATGTTCAGTGTTTTTTAATCTTTTTAAACTGTTCAGGATATATTGTTCTTTTTTTCTTCCAAATGAACTTCATTTTCAAATGTACTGTATCTTTCATTCTCAAATTCATTAATTGCCAATACAAACTCTTCGTTTTCACTAATCGGGCTGGTGCACTTACTATAATGCATTTTTTACACACCTTTTTTTCACACACTTTGGCCCCACCCCCATTGAAAATTTATGACAGAAAAATATTTTTTTTTAATTTAATAATTAATTTATTCATTTTGTACTTGTATTATTATTTTATTTTATTTTTTATATTATTTTCTATTTATTATTTAAAAATATATATACAGTATATATATATATATATTTTTATTTGTTGTATATAACCCCCAGAATTAAAGCACCGATGATAACAAACGATAATGCTATTTTTCCACATTAGCTTCAATTGTATCAGTTCCTTCTAATTTAGTTTCAACATCAACCCCTTCGACATCCACCTCTTCAACACTCATTCCTGTATCCGGAAGGCTGCCGTATTCTACCCCCGAATCAAGAACTGGAGGTTCTGGGGCTGTTATAAAATTTATATTATTGTTGTAGCCAATTTGGGTATCTATATGCAAAAGCATATCTTGACCTAGACTGAAATCTAAATGAGTTGATGCATAGGTCAGGGTATCTTGATAGCATTAAATAGAAGATGGGAGATCTATTGCAGCAGCCACCGCATCCTCGACATTATGAATAAATTGTTGCTGAGCATCCAGATTAGTACCACCACCAAGAATGTGACTGCAAGTTTGTGCGTGAGCACCTACTGTAAAACAGCCCACACAAGAACACGAATGCTGTCATTGATATACTTGATACCAAGGTCTGTAAAACCATCACTACTTGATTTGTTTATTTTTAAGTAACCAGTTTCAATATTCGATGGTTGACTGATGTAGTCGACGGTCAGCATCACTGCCCGGTTACCAGATGACATGATTTTCTTATCGTAGTAATTGCTGCTGAGGTAAATGATACCCATGTCGTTAGCCACATACTGGATAGGGTGATATGCTGTTGAGTACCACTTCCAGAGTATCCCTAGTCCCTGATTTGGGACCCCTGGTGGGTGGGGTCTACTGGGTAACTTCCAGCGAAATCCTAAAATCTTCACACAGTTGTTTTAACGCCCCGTCACTGTACAGGTTATTGTAAGGATCCAAGTTATCCTCATCTGGTAGACAAACTTCAAGTCTTTTCAATATTCTCCGTATGGTGTAGTACACATGAAAGCGATAAACCATGCAAACCGTTTAGTGTTTGTAGTTAGTCATCTGCTCAGAGGAAACACCACATCCATCTGCTGCAATCCACAGGGCAAAGTTTAACTGTGTTTGCCAAAACATAGGGTCGGCACGCCACCTATCAGCAGTGGCATCATCATCTACGCTGTGTATTCGGTAGTTTTTAAAGATGTTTTTAAACTTTGCCAAGAAGTACTGATCTGATCAGCCTGGGTATATCCGCTCTTCTGTTAAATTACTCACACCCACAGTCTCAGCATCCTGCCAAACAGGAGCCTCTGGCATATGTCCGGGGATGTGTTTAAATGCTAGCATATATACACATCATTATGCCTTCAATATGGAGGGGATTCTCGCTGAAAGCTTAACTTGAGGCTCCACCCAGTGCTTTGGCAATAGCCTGCTGCGCCTCCTGCCACCCAATTTGAATCTCATCTTCCAGAAGCTGCTTTTTTACATCCTCACCCAAATTAATCTTTTTAGCAGCTCGGGCTTTCTCTTTTTAGACTTTATAATGTTCAAATTCTGCAACGACCGTCTGAAAGTCCGAAGCAGAAACGCTCCCATTGTTGACGGCTTTACTGACAAGGTCTACGATTCTGTTAAGCTTAGAGGAAGCAATTGTTGCAATCTAACGATGCTTTGCAACTTTCTTATTCATCCGTGTTCTTAGATAATTATAGAATACACTACCAACACCACATACAGCAGCAGCACCTTCCATAGCGGTGCAGCAACAATCGAAGCCAAAACACCTATTCCAGCTGCACCAAGTCCCATGCTTGTTAGTATAAGCACTGTGTCTACTGCTTTACATGGGAGACCCATGTGTATTTGCAGCTTAGACCTTCTCGAGTAGAAATCTCAGCTTCAAGGGAACTTTTTAGTTGTGTCATATGTTGTAAGTGGAAATTGTTGGCTCCCTCAGCCCCCTCCTCAGGATGAGCTGACGGTAATGTTGGATAAATGCTGTCAACAACCTTCATAGGTATTTTAATAGTAACGTCACTTCAAGTGATAAATTATTATTATGTATGAGTTGGCCATAGCCATCACGCACCTCTAAGGTGATGGTATTCAACACATCTCTAGCAAGAGGATGCATCATGGGGTGTGAATATGTTATATGAGTAGTTTCTCCTACTTCTTCATTAATATTCATTTTTGCCAATCTATTGTTAAGGTGAATGCCTAAGGAAAGATCCATCATAAGAGAAGGTGCACAATCGCTTCTATACACACCTGTATCCATTGCCCTATTTTCATTAGTAACTTCGAATCCCAATAGAGATTACCACTTGTGAGAAGCCCAGCCTCCTCTGGCACAGTTATATTCTTACTTTGATTCATTGATTCCTACTTCGCTTACCTGGAGCGGAAATTGTAGGTTGGTGGGTTCTCCAGTGACGATATGCGTGCTGTAATACATCGTAGTATTAAATATCATATGATATCTTTAATTTGATCGCCTGGATACCCATGCGATAAGTGCACCGCCCACTGCAAGCACAAGTGCCCTCAAGTGACTCCCTACCTTTGTGAATATGTCACCAATTAGATTGAAAAGCAAAGAAAGGGCACCACCAATGATGCCCGGTAGAGCTGCACCGAGCCATTTACCAAAACGTTTCATCACCCGACCCACTGCTTTGACAACGTTATTTGGCGGCGGCTGTGCTTTTGGCGCGGGAACTCCTCCCAGCCCAAGTGCCAGTATGATAGTGGATATTATAAACCTTAATTCGGTCGGAATGGCAGCAATCGTCACACCCTGCTCTCGTAACAAGTTAACCAATTTTTCTCGCAAAGAAAGGTTGCTATATACAAGCTCACGCGCAAAGTCACGTATCTGTCGCACCTGAGACTTCAGATCACCATGAAGTGTGTCTATGCTAGTTTGTAGAGCGTCTTGCCTGCCTTCCAGCTGTTGAATCTCTCTGCATATACTTGTCTTTTCGTCTTCATCTCTGGTTGCTTCGAGGCCGTCTCTTGCCTTCTCCACTATAGCATCATGAGAGCTATTTTCTTCTTGTTATGTAGTTCCATAATTGTCCAAACTACCCTGAATATACGTTCCGCTAAAGTATACGGTGATTGATATGGGTTAACGTGCAACGTACAGTAAACCTGGGGGCACCATGGCTTTACAGGCCCATTAAAGGGCCCTGTACCAGTCCCTATGGCTCCAAGACATAAGGTCACAAGTCCAGGCCACGCTTTATGGGTCTACTATATGGACCTGTAAGGGTCCATACGTTTCCATAGCTAAACTCTACTGGCCCGTACGGCTCCGTTGTTTGCTCCCGTACGGGTCCATACGGTATCGTAGCTAAACTTTACACGGCTCCGGTGAACGGGCTGTTATGGCCCCACAGACCCTACACGAGATAACAAGCAAAGTACAGTAAACCCGAAAGCTGCGTGGTAAAGCGGCCAGTAGCCATGTACTACAGAGTTCCACGACTGTTTCTCATACTGGGATGCATACTGCTATCGTAGATCCAGTAGGTTCATTTTTACTGATAGCTATTACATTAGGGACACGTACCGAGTACGGCAGTAGTCCCCCCTCATGTAGCCACTAGCTTCATTGCTCCGTGGTGAACAGAGGCAGACTGGGCGGACGGCTTGTAGTACATGCTAGCATGTTGATGTTTCGTAGATCCATGCGGCTCTACATTACTTAACGGGAATGCCTACTAAGTACGGCAGTAGTCACCGCATATAGCCACTAGCTTCTTAGCTCGTGGTGAATTTTCAATCCAGTGATTGGGTTAACGGCTTGAACAGTTGACGTAGTACGTTAAACCCCCATTCAAAAATTAACTCCACGTAAGTTAGTTTTTCGACATAGGTGGCTGTGTGATAGACAGTCCCACGATCAGGGTAGCTGTTATAGGCATTAGCACTTATAGTTTACGCTATACGTTACCACCTTCATTAAGCAGTTTCAACAGCTACGTGGTTCCGCTACTGCTACAGCCTGTTCTAAGTTGGCGGCGCGTATAGTATACGCAGGACGTCAACTTCTTTGACAATAACCTATTAAGGTTTTTTATCTACGTCTATGTTAACAACCCATGTAGCATGCGCAGTAAGTTAATGAGATGCTTTTACAACTTCAGAACATTTGTAACTTCCTTCATTAGCTGGTCCTGTCCTTAAAAAAATAAACACTCAGACCCGATGTCAAAGTTAAGCAGATCGGGCCAGACATTTCCCTATCATTTTTCTATCTTTTTCCTTATTTTGAAACCACAAGCAATTAAGCTCAGGTTCCACTTGCTGATAATATTCCAGACACCAGTTACTCAAATTACACCCACGTGTCCAAAGATAATTGCACACAGTAAATACAGTTCATAAAAGTTCACACAGTAGTTGTAACTAGTTCTGGCAATAAGGGAACCATTGTTTTCTTTGATAACCCTAACTGACCTTTTAGTTAAACAACATGCCATATGAACTGTCAATCATTTAGCAAGAGGTTTATTTTAGGGAGGATAATTGGTTATATTAGTCACAATATTTAGGTTTGTGGTTTGGACTGGCTGGAACAGAATTTTAAGGAGAGCCACAGCTAATGTTTACGTTAAGAACCCATATGATTTACGACGTATATTAACGGGTTAATTAAACACCTTAACTAGGTTGTTAACCAGTCAGGTTGCAGCCACCACGGTTGGTAGGACCTGTTCTACGTAATGGCCCGTATTGTTTACGGTGCACGTTATAACATTATTTTGACTAAGCTCAGGCAAAAGGGTTCTCATTAGTTACCGTATGTTCTGCGAATGGTGTTAGTTTTCTCTGGGGCTGTAGCCAACATCTTACGGCTCCGCTGTCTTATGGCCCATAAACCGTCTTGCGGCTCAAAGCCTTACACGGTTACATTAAGAACTTTTAGCCCTTAGACCCCTCCAACCCGACACCCCCGATTTTCTCAAAATCAGGGGTAATCCACACCATTCAACCCGAGAGACTCTTCACAATTTATTGACCAGCATCTAGCTATTGTTACACCATACACAACACAGGGATAATCTATACCTTCGTAACTAATAACATCTTTATTGTCTATTCACACTTCACTTGTTAGCAACCAGCTATTGTTACACTGTACACAATAGGTCATTCATCTTGGGTTCAAGCTACATAATTGCTGTTCAGTGATACGAATTAGTTTAGTCCTTGGCAGAGCCTAAATAAAAGATATACATTATATGCTTAAGAGGACTCTGTGCAAAACCCACGAATGATTGATGGACCATTCTTCGTAAGGATGGTTATTTTATTTTGTAGCAGCCCATTTAGTACACGACTTACTTAAATTCGTTAACTAGACTTTAAAGTACCAGTCAGACCCGCTATCTTGTGTTGTCTGTACTTTTTCAACCACGCAGGTCTCTATGACCAGCTGGATTTACTTATCAGTTTAAATCAGTAAAGTTTAAACGAGCTTTACTCGTAGCCAACCTAGGCTCACACCAGCAAGGTCTTGAGTCTATGGTGGACACCCGATTAACGTAGCGAGGAGACGGTTTTTTCTCAATACCTTTCGTGTAGATTGGCTAATGCCCCCTTCTTTTCTTACGCTGTTACTCTGGCACCAGACTTTAACAGCGTAAGGTGTCAAGTGAAGTCACACCTGCCACGCTGCTCCTCGGTCACCGGGGCTCCACTGTTGTAAGAGTTTTATGGAGTTAGCGGCCCATAGAGTATACGACGTACGTTAACCCTTGGTTAGAAATAACTTTTCAGAGCTAACGGCCTGAAAGACTCTTCCCACTCAACAACACTACTTCCTGTGCGTTTTGCCAACGTTCGGCTTTTTGCTCACTTCTCCCCCTCGGTCCTCTCCACAACGGAGCAGGTCCCAGAGTAGGGATTGAGAAAGAAGAAGGAAACACTTATAAAGAGGACAGTTTTCATCCTTCCTTACTTCTCACTTCTTATCCACCTGAGCCCAGGCGTGGACTTGAAAAGAGTAATAGTGTGATCCATGGAAGGTTGTTTCCTTCCTTTATGGACTCCCTAATATTCAGGCTTCCATCTTGGATTACACAGGCTGTGGATGAGAGGCTGCTGCCTTCCACGCACCATCAGCGTCTGATGTGTACTTTCGACACTCCCAGACTTTGCGAGTCATGGGCAGGACGTCATTGAAATCTACCCTCTGGCTGAAGATGGTCTCACAGAGACCTTGGCCACCCTGAAATTTACACAAGGCCATTTATGACTGCCAGAAGAGAGAGTTCTAGCTGTGAAGGCAATAGCGCTTTCCTCCTCTCACTGCCAACGTCTCTAGTGAGAAACTGGCTGAGGCGCATAGTCCGCTTCGCCAGTCTGGTGTAAGTAGTCCCCATGTGCAAAGTTCACACATGGTACCTACGCTTCCTTCTGCTAGATCTTCGGCAGTCTCTTCCAGGATACCTCAGTACCCCCACTTTACACCTTTAGATGGTGACCACCCACATTTAGGGGTGACCTCTATAGTTGTCTCTCTTATTCAGACAGAGAGGAGCAGAGTCCAGGAGTTTCTGGAATCCTTCCTCTCATCTCAGCGCAGGACAAACTATGTCAGCCTTAAGGCCGCTCACCTTTCAGGCTAAGAGAAGATGATCACAGATCTTTCTTCTCACCTCAATGGGGCTCCCACAGGTTGGGCGTGCTTCCCTTGGGTGACCAGAGCGATCTGGATTTTTACAGCCTCCATGACGTAGGTCAGTTCAAGTCCGTGGATGATTGCAAGCTATCGATTCTCTGCGTCCTTCCTCCTGACCTGTGGGTTTCGGAGTCAATGCATTGATTTTCAAAGGAACTCACTACTGTATGTGAGTTACATTTTCCGCCTTTCGTGTTGGTACCAAGGTATACTAAGCAAGCCGATGTACGACTGGTAAAGCCCACTTGGTCTGGCCATTTGCAGTTCCCTCAGCTGCTCTAAACTTTTGCAGGCTTCCCGTAAGAGCCTCTGGTCAGGGACAACTTTTGTCTCTTTCCTGAGCTCCGGCAAACTGCACAGTCCCAGAGCACTTTGTTTGGCTTTCAGTCATGGGCTCTAGGATAGCTGTTGCAGCCATCCACAGAGACTTTCCACTTGGGTCGACGATTACTGACTCGTGACCACTGGACTTACCAGAGAAAGGGGTATGGTGCCCCGTCTGGCATCTTTCGAGTTTGGATGTTCGGCATTGCATTTACGTACTTCTTTTTGTTACGGATATCTCATCGTACTGTGTCGCGACGACACTTTCCTCTAATGGATCATCCAAAAGCAATATCTTAAAATAGTCAGCACTGTTCATGGAACAGCCAGGGTATTTACTTAGCTTTGAGGCATGGCCTCTTTCACTGGATATTTCGTGCAGCCGTTTGGGTAAACGCCTGCCACTTTTATTCCCTTGTTTTTTGCTTGACTTACTTTAAGAACTTCGTGTAACCCTGCTAACTTTTGCTTTTGCAAAGTTACGCGCTGACAATTTTTATCCCCAGTCCGGGAATTCTTCAATTCGTTTTAGCTAACACACGCTTTGTTCCCAGTCATGTTTTTTCAGCCGATTCCGTCTCGTCGACGAACTGGGCGAGTTTTGTTGCGTTATTTTATACACTATTATGATGTTTATATCGTGTCCAAACACTCTTTCGATTGTCAGGTTTTCCGAGTTTCTCACTCAGATTCATGCGACGTTTGCCTCAGTTACTTTTAACGGTAGTGACATGTTTAGTTTGACTGTAAGTAGGAGTGGTTTACTTCTTTTAGTAAACTCCTATTCAGAGGTTTTTTGTCCTTAAGAGAATACAGATTCTAATCCTTTAAGTAGGATTAAGCTAGTGCGAATTTTACGACCATCAGCCTTTTGAAGAAAAAAAGCTTTGGCCTGAATTCCCTTCCTTCTGTTCCTCGATTGCAATCTGATTGCATATTTATAGCATGGAAGGTATGGTACAGTATAACTTGAAGTAACTTTACCGTAGTGGGGATATTTACAAGAGTTATAATTACCTTCTATGTTGTTGATGCTAGGGATTATTCACCTTTGCAAACTGATCTGGATAAGTTGGTTTCTTGGTCCCAAACATGGCAGATGATATTCAATGTTGATAAATACAAAGTTATTCATTTTGGTCAGAACAATTTGGCTTTTGGTTACTGCATGAATGGTTCAAATCTTGGTAATGTCGATCATTAACGGGACCTACTGTAGGTGTGTCAATACTAGCAATCTGAAGCCTTCTAAATAGTGTGCTTTAGCAGCTGCAAGGGCAAATAGGATGCTTGGTTTGATTAGAAGAAATTTTTGTTTTCTTGGTAAAGAGGTTGTTCTTAATTTGTTTAACCTCACCTTCAATATGCTATTCAGGCTTGGAGTCCCTTTTATGAAAAGGATAAGATCATTTTGGAGCAGGTTTAGCAAAAAAACCTTTAGACTTATTCCCGAAGTATCCGACGTAAGGAATCTGTCTAATGAATCTAGGTTGCGAATTCTTGGTTTGACCCCGCTTGAGTTGAGAAGAGTATGTGGCGATATGATTCAGATTTTTATATTCCCATCTGGTAGTGATACTTTGACTTACTGTGATTTCTTGCTATTTCAGCTAATATTCATGTGACAAATAGTAACAGTTTGAGGTTGACCAAAGAGTTCTCGCGGATAGATATTCAGCATTTTAACTTTTCACAAAGACTTGGTAATGAGTGGAATGGTTTGCCGGAGTGGGTATAGTTAGCTCCAATTCTGTTCTCAATTTCAGAGTCAACATTGATAAATTCTTTACTAACTCTGGGTGTCTTTGATTTTTTTGGTGGTGGTGGTGGTGTTAGTTTGGGCATTTTATGGGGTGGCTAACCTTTCTTAGCTTGTCATCTTGTTATGTTTTGTTATGTTATGTTAACGCCATTTCTAACAGGATTTCATTCCTGCAAACATACCCCGGCCTACCCATATCTGAAATGGCAAGTCAACCAAAGGGTCATACGTTACGCTGCATAGAAAAAACTTTACATTTTGTTGAAACTGGACTCTTATTTTAAAAGTCTTGCATCCCTGGTCATGAAACTCTTGAAAATGGCAACATAAATTCGTTAGCAATCCATTCCCTGCAAACAAATTTAAAAACTTTCTTAGGTGCAAAATCAGGGGAAATTTTCTGAAAGCCATCTTAGACAGCCGTTTGTTTGAAGCCTCTATCAAATTAATTGACAAAACTAATTAATAAATGACTAAATAACAGTCATTAATTTTGGAATGATATTTTTATCTCAAATTTTAGAATTGTTCATGATTAAATGAAAAATACTTTGATTTACAGGTAGCCTAAAATGATTTTATTAATTAAAAAAGGACTGGAATTTTATTTTTAAGGCCTTAAAAAGTGTCTCAAATTTTCTTTGATTTTGCACCTAAGGATGTAGCTTTTTGAATATTTTTGCAAGGGTTGGATTGATAACAAAGTTATCTTGCCATTTAAAGCATTTTCAAGACCAGGGATGTAGGAATTTTTAAATAAAAATGAAAAAAATCACAAAATTTGAGGTTTTTCCTATGCAGCCTATTAAACACTGTAATGACCCCATGGTTGTCATTTTGAGTGTGGCCTATAGGTAGAATTGACAATCAGTCATTTGTTGATACTGATTCGTCATTTCTAAATGGTTTTTGTAAAAATCGACAGTTAAAACGACCATTCAACGGATTTTGCATGACACTCAATCTACAGGTTTTTTCAAGCTATACCATTTGCAAAGCAATCATTAATGACAACAAAGGTGAAAAGGTGCTCCAAAAACGTAGGAAATAACAACATTCAGGAGGTGGGTAGTGATTTTTTTAAAACAAAAATCCGATGTGGAAGGAATTTATCTTGTGATTTTCGGAAGCTATGGATAAGCCGGAATATTTTTGCTGTAATTAAATCCCGTCTAAAAAGGCGTTATCTCTTATGGAGCCTAATGTTTATGACCCTTATGGTTGCCATTTCGAGTGTGGCCTATATCACCCTTAGCATTTCTTCTATCAATTCACCCTTTTTTTTCTCTCCCTCTCCCAAGTATTCCTACCTCTTGCACCCTAAGTTTTTAGCACCCGTTTGGCACATTTACTCTGACTGTCGCAGTGCAGTTAAACATCAACAAACAGACAAACTAAACAAACCATTGAATACACAACTGTTGACACTTCTCCATGATGGTTCCTGTAGCCTTTTCGGAGAATTATACTGAAGATTGAAGGCAAATTTCAAACCAGTGCAATATTGAGGGTTATTACCATATTTTGCTACAGTACGTTGCTGCACTGCACAGGGAATTCCCTCTTTATGTTTTCTGACGGATGTTCTCAAGTGCCATGCCCATTTACGTGTAATGTCTATGCATAACGTTACTGGCTAATTATTTCAATTACAAAATTAGTATGTGTTATAAGTAATTCATATATTTCAATTTAACATAAGGCATCTTTGACTGAACTAATTGAATCGGAAACACATTTTGATAAACTTTAAACTACGTTTTAATTGGTTTCATGTGCAAGAGGATGTTTCTTAAGTACAGTGGCAGAACCAGGTACTGTGTGTTTTATGGGGGAGGCACCATTTGACCACCTGACCTTGCACCCCAATCCTCCCACCCCCCTAAAAAAAAACATTTTTTAAATAACCATTTTATACATGTATTTGTTCATGTTTTACAGCTACCACAGCATAACGTGCTGCATGCATGGTGGGACACAAATCATGCTCCATGTTGGGTCCTAGTTGATTTCACACAAAAAATATTTACATGTTTTGTTGCTCATGAAAAAAGTGAATAATGTCCTAGTTTTGTGAATCTAAGATGCACAAGATGTTATTGCTAGGGTGAGTATATGTTAACAAATCACCCTAATTTTATGATTATGAGGCCTTTTTTCATAATTATTATTATTGATTTATCTTGAAGATTTGATACAAACAAAGGATAATAGAAATAGAAGAAAGATTAGTGACCCCAGCATAAAGTCTAGATAGATAAGTCAAAATTAGGATGCAAAGTTTTACAAAGTCATCATAAGAGGCAAAAACCATCAACGTTAAGGATTTTAACTTTGCAAGCACATGTTGTTGCTACAATATATGGTTGTCATGTCATTTAAAAACACGATATTGTACTGTGCCAGTTCTGTTAAATCAATTATTTCTAAAACTCTCTAACCTAACCTTTCTATTTTCTTTATACTGTTGCAGTCAGTTTCTATTCACGAAGCGAGAATAAGACGTTTGAAGTGACCGGACCATTTTTATTTGTTGATCCATGGTGGGAGATTGAATTTGAGGCCACTTGCAATAGTAAAGGAGAACCCAAAGGTGTCCAACACCAGCCAAGGTATAGATTGCGAGACAATCTATCACTTTCAGAAATAAGTTTACTCCTGACTAAAAGCATAAAAGATGAAAATCTAAACCAAGTTGTACAACATGTCTGTAACCTACTCAAAGAAACTAAGAAAGAATTGTTTAAAGTGGGTGATATTCAAGATGTGTACAAGCAGCTCAAGTGTAGCAGTGATGATGAAAGCCGATCAGCATGTGAGCTTTTGGACCAGTACTGGTTATCATCTTGTAAGTCCCTTTTGCAGGCACTCAATTGTTTTAATCCGTTTCAAATTTTAGGGGTCGTGTTGGAATTTGAATATTTTGCTGCCATGTGGTAATGTCAATAAAATCAATATCTTTGCAACATTTGGCTAATGCTTTCATGTATTAACATACTGATCATAAGATACTGTATGAGTCACAATATTGTATGTCTTGATTGACATTGTATATAAATATACATATTATTTAGCAAATGTGTGATGTTTAACATTATGTTCAACATCATGGGCTAAGAAGAGCAAGGGTAGAAAGTATAGCAGTCCACAGCACCATCAATTTCAGAAAAAATGGAGGAGGAAAAGAAAAGGGGAAAAAGAACGGAAAGGGGAAAAAAGAACGGAAAAGGGGAAAAAAACCAGAAAAGGGAAAGAATGGAAAAGGGGAAAGAATGGAAAAGGGGGAAGAACAGAAAGGGGAAAAGATCAGAAAAGGGAAAAGAACGGAAAAAGGAAAAAAAGAAAACGGAAAAGGGAAAAAGGGAAAAGAACGGTAAAGGGGAAAGAACGGAAAAGGTAAAAGAACGAAAAAAGGAAAGAACGGAAAAGGGGAAAAGAATGGAAAAGGGAAAAAGAACGAAAACAAGGGGAGACAATTCTATAAAGGCCACTTATTTGATATTCCTCTTGGAATTAAACATTCAGTTTTGTTGAGTTATTGCAGTACACTCACAGCAATTTTTTCAAGATTTGTTATGGTCCCAGAAAGTAACAATTTTGTTGTACCATTGAAGAAGACTTGCACAATATATTGTTAGTAGTTACATGTAATAGGTTTCACTGCATATGACGGACAAGTTACTGTCTCTTTATGCGAGTAACTTTCTCTTTACGCAAGTAACTTTCTCTTTACGCAAGTAACTTTCTCTTTACACACTTACCATACAGTAATAAAACAAAGTAACTTTCTCTTTACACACTTACCATACAGTAATAAAACATATAACCTAACAAGATTACGGGTTAAGGAGGGTAAGTCATTCGATAAAAAGCCTTAGCTGACACCACCACCATACAAATACAGAAAATCAAAGATGCTCAGAGTTTCTTTGAAGGGATGTAACGAATTCTGACTAAAAGTTTTTGAGTTTTGACCACACCCAACGAATTCTAGCAATAGTTAGACTTTTTCACCATTTCTAGTGACTGAGACTTTAGAATTTCAAGAAAATAATAATATAGGCCTATCACAGATTACTATACATTGAAAATTATGCCAATTACTGTATGATAAACCATATTTCAGAAACCAAAACCGGTATTTCCAAAATTAAAAATGTATTTAATTGAAAATTGTTGACACATTCTAACAGGCTAAACTCCTCCAGCATTTCATCGCAAAAACCTTTAAACTGTTATTCATACATTTCTGTTTTTGCTCTAAAAAATATGCAAATTACTGTATTGTATTTTTTTCTGTCTGAAGTTAATTACAGGTTCCTTATTAAGGCATCAATGTATGGTGAATTGCTGAAGCAACTTCCAGCTATGCTTCCCACCAAAGCTTATCACATTTTGCTGCAGCTGGCTCAGATTGATTGTGATGAAAACACAACACAGATCAATTTTGATGGGCTTCAAGAGGCACTCATAAATGATCCATGGAAGTTTGCATTTGGTCAGGTTAGTAGCCTTCCTTACTAACAAGTGTAGGTTTGGTCAGGTTAGTAGCCTTCCTTACTAACAAGTGTAGGTTTGGTCAGGTTAGTAGCCTTCCTTACTAACAAGTGTAGGTTTGGTCAGGTTAGTAGCCTTCCTTACTAACAAGTGTAGGTTTGGTCAGGTTAATAGCCTTTCTTACTAACAAGTGTAGCTATGTTTGGTCAGGTTAGTAGCCTTTTTACTAACAAGTATAGGTTTGGTCAGGTTAGTAGCCTGTGACAATATGCTTTAATATGTCAACACACAGCACACACACAATACACCACTTTAACCAGTTAACTTGATATCAAGTTACAGTATTGAAAGTGCTTCTATATAAAACCTAGTCCTATGAGTCATACCCAAAGTATGTCCAGTGTCCAGTGAAAGATATATATATCAGATGTATGTGAGGACTGTTTCAACACACTTTATATTATGTTAGAGTAGAATAAAGATTATACTGCATTACTTGTGTATCCTGCTTCTTGAATTGGAATGACCACAATAGACTGCAAATATTGTGACATGGTGTCAGAAGTGGAGACTGGAAGAATAATTGCAAAGGAATACTTCCAGAGACTTGATATCTGGCAGGATCTTTGAAGTCTTTCTATCAGAAGTGGGGAATTGTTAGCCGGAGGACAACTCCCTAAATCAGCTAAGTGCTCTTTTCAAATTTATATTTCATGTATATGCTGTTAATCTGCTTGAAAGAATTTTGATTTGATGTCAATTTTTAATTTGAAAGAATAGACAATGGAGCAAATTAAACCTCCTTCACATCCAGATTTCGACGCAGCCAGTTTGCCACAGATGTGGAAGCGTTGGAAGGAAGAATTCCAGCTGTATATTGATCTGGCAATGGATAAGAAAGAAGAAAAGCTTAAAATTCAGATGTTCCGATATCTACAGTAATAGGGACAAAAGGACGAGAAATTCTAGCTACGTTGGAAGTCCCAACTCCTATAGTTACAGAAGGGTCAGGTAGTTCAACGCCACCACCAGAACTGAAGTTAGTGGATATATTAGCCGCATTTGATAAGCACTGTGATCCCAAACGCAATGAAACTGTTGAAAGATACAAATTCTTCACACGAGATCAGCAGCCTGGAGAGGGAATTGACGCTTACATTACCGAGCTTAAACTTTTGACGACCACCTGCCACTTTGAGCAATTACAAGACTCACTGATTAGGGACCGCATAATTTGTGGGATAAAAGACATCTCACTGAGAGAACGACTTCTTCGAGAAGGGGAATTAAACCTAGAAAGATGCATATCAATATGCAGAGCGTCAGAGCTGAGCAAAGAACGAATAAAAACACTCGAACAGAATGATGCAGTCCATGCAGTAAAACATAAGAACCGTTTCAATAGCAGACGACCAACTACTGGACAGAGTTGCAAGTTCTGTGGGTACAGGCATGAACTGGTCCGGGAAAAGTGTCCAGCATATGGAAAAGAATGCAAGATATGTAAGAAACCCAATCATTTTGCGAAGAAATGTAGGCAGCGGGGCCGTCAGTCCAAAGTTCATGCCATGGAGACCTACGACGACGCATGCTCAGATGATTCCAGTTGCAGTTCTGGAAAAGAATACCAAGAAATAAAATGTGTAACTTTGATAGACCCAGAGACAGTAAACAACGTGAATATGCAAGACAAAGAGTGCAAAAGTCAGGTGTATGCACACATGATAGTCAGTGACAAAGAAGTGAAGTTTCAGCTCGACAGTGGATCCACATGCAACATTCTGCCTGCTAGTATGCTAGATGGCAACAGGCCGCTGGATGAATGTTGTCAGGTGTTGTCTTTGTATAACAATACCATCATCAAACCAAAGGGGACATGTATGGTCAAGCTACGGAATCCAAAGAATTACAAGAAATATAAAGTGAAGTTTATCATTGTAGGTGATGATCGGTGCGTGCCACTACTTGGATGTAGTGCAGCCCAGCAAATAGATTTGCTAAAGATTCAACATGAAAACATCTACCTGGTGAATGACAAAGTAAGTGACACTCAAATAACGATGACAAGTCTGTTGAATGATTACCAAGATGTATTTCAAGGAACTGGGTGCCTACAAGGTCAGTATCACCTGGAAGTTGATCCAACAGTGAGACCAGTGGTTCACCCACCTCGAAAAGTGCGGTTGCAGTTAGACAACAGCTTAAGGCAGAACTAGATAGACTTACAAGAGAGAATATCATCGCTCCAGTGACCAAGCCAACGTCATGGGTGTCCAGTTTAGTGACAGTGATGAAGCCAGGCAAAATGAGACTATGTATAGATCCCCGTGACCTGAACAGAGCATTAAAAAGAAGCCACTACCCAATGCCGACAATTGATGAGATGCTTCCTGATCTCAGTGATGCAAAAGTGTTTTCAGTCTTCGACGCTAAGAATGGGTTTTGGCACGTGGAATTAGATGAAGGGAGTTCCTATTTGACAACCTTCAACACGCCACATGGGCGGTACCGTTGGTTGAGAATGTCATTTGGTTTGTCTACAGCGCCGGAAGAATTCCAGCGACGCCAGGATCAGGCACTGGAGGGACTACCTGGAGTGAAAACAGTAGTAGATGATATCCTTGTGTTTGGAGAAGGCAAAACACAAGAAGAAGCAGTCAAAGATCATGATAGCAAACTGAGAAAACTAATGCAGAGATGCAGAGAAAGAAACTTGAAGCTGAACTCCAAGAAGATAAAGCTGAAGCAAAATCAAGTGCCATTTATTGGACACATGATCACAAACAAAGGCTTGAAGCCAGACCCAGCTAAAGTGCGAGCAGTGCAAGAGATGCCAAATCCAACAGATGTAGGCGGAGTCCAGCGGTTCCTCGGATTTGTTAATTATCTCAGCAAGTTTCTACCTCGGTTGAGTGATTTGTGCGAACCACTACGGAAATTAACCACTTAAAGCGGCGGAATGGTGCTGGCTTGATGCTCATGAAAAGGCAGTAGAAGAAATCAAACGCCTGATAACAGCCCATCCTGTCTTACAGTACTACGATAAAGACAAAGAACTTACTCTCCAAACCGATGCCTCAGAAACTGGACTGGGAGCAGCCATCACACAAGATGGAAAACCGATAGCTTTAAGCCGAGCTTTGACGGATACAGAAACAAGATATGCCCAGATTGAGAAAGAGCTACTTGCAGTGATATTTGGAATGGAAAGATTATATCAATACACGTATGGAAGGAAAGTCAATGTTCAGTCTGATCATAAACCATTGGAAATGATCGTGAAAAAACCCCTCCATCGTGCGCCAAAGAGGTTGCAGCGGATGCTGTTACGACTACAAAGATATGACTACGATATAGATTATCACCCTGGGAAGATGATGTACCTTGCCGACACCCTAAGTCGAGCGTATCTCCCAGAAACCGGAAACAACCAGACTGATATCGAGACCGTCAACATGCTGAAGTCTCTTCCGATCTCCCTAACACGGCTGAACGACATCAGACAATACACAAAAAGGGACCCAACCTTGCAAGCTCTAAAAGTTGTCATCCTTGATGGGTGGCCTGAAGACAAAGGACAATTACAGAATGATGTTGTGCCGTACTTCAATTTCAGAGACGAAATGACAGTTCATGATGGAATCATCTCCAAAGGCCAACGTGTGGTCATACCACACACACTCAGAAAAGGTATGACCAGCAGAATTCATTCATCCCATTTGGGTATCAAGGTTGTTTGCATTTGAGCCAGGGAATGTCTTTACTGGCCAGGCATGAATGCAGCAATCAAAGACTACATCAGCACATGCGATGTTTGCCGTACCTTTGAAACAAGACAGCAGAAAGAAACACTGATACCTCATGATGTTCCAGAACGCCCCTGGGCCAAGGTCGGTGTGGACCTTTTTCATTTCAACCAGAACAACTACTTGGTCATTGTTGACTATATGTCAAACTATTGGGATCTTGAATCATGGAAATACCACTTTAAAGTGGTACCTCCATGCTTGAATACCTTAACAACACCACATCCACAATGGTCATACACAAATTGAAAGCCAACTTTGCAAAACACGGCATCCCCGACACAGTCATCTCTGACAATGGACCTCAGTTCTCATCAGATGACTTTAAGAAATTTGCAAAGGCCTGGGATTTTGAACATAAAACATCATCACCAGGTTACCCCCAAAGCAACGGCAAGGCCGAACAAGCTGTTAAATCAGCAAAGATCCTCATGAAGAAAGCTAAATTGTCCAAATCAGATCCCTACCTAGCCCTTTTAGACTTCCGAAACACACCAACCCAAGGAATGGAAAGCAGCCCAGCACAACGACTTTTTAGCTGGAGAACAAAAACACTTCTTCCAATGAATCCCAAGCTACTCCAGCCCCAACATGTCCAAAACACTACAAACAAAATCCTAAAGAACAAGCAACGACAAAGTTTCTACTATAACAAAGGAGCAAAGGACTTGACCCCATTAAAAGCAGGAGATACGGTTAGAATAACACCTTTACGTGGAGAAAAGGAGTGGATCAAAGCGAAAGTCAGAAACCAGACAGGGATAAGATCATATGATGTGGAAACAGGACAAGGCCAGATGTACCGAAGGAACAGGAGACATCTCAAGAAAGTCAAGAAGACGTTAAACACAAATCCAGTCAAAACTGAACAGGAGATATACACTACAGAAATGCCAAGTACAAATACAAAGCTAGAAATACAAAAGGAACAGATTGCCTGACAATACACAAATTCACAAAACACACCAGTTCAAAACATTACACGTTCTGGCCGTACAGTGAGAAAATCCAAGTATCTTCAAGATTACACCACCTAAATTTGTACACTACATAACTTTAATAAAACATCACATACGAAGTAATTTAAGGGTAGATCAACATTAAAAGGACCTTACTGTATATGAAAACAATCAGTGAGAACTCAAGAACTTGTAGATCATATTGTGAACTTTGGTTAAGTTGAAATAAAGACTGTAGAATAGAGAACTTTAAATGCATGCACATTATGTGTACATAGTATCAAGACTTATTACATCATGTAATTGGAGAATTACCATCTTTTCAATTTTAAGAGGAAAGATGTGACAGTATGCTTTAATATGTCAACACACAGCACACACACAATACACCACTTTAACCAGTTAACTTGATATCAAGTTACAGTATTGAAAGTGCTTCTACATAAAACCTAGTCCTATGAGTCATACCCAAAGTATGTCCAGTGTCCAGTAAAAGATATACCAGATGTATGTGAGGACTGTTTCAACACACTTTATATTATGTTAGAGTAGAATAAAGATTATACTGCATTACTTGTGTATCCTGCTTCTTGAATTGGAATGACCACAATAGATTGCAAATATTGTGACATAGCCTTCTTACTAACAAGTGTAGGTTTGTTTAGGTTAGTAGCCTTTCTTACTAACAAGTGTAGCTATGTTTGGTCAGGTTAGTAGCCTTCTTACTAACAAGTGTAGGTTTGGTCAGGTTAGTATCCTTCCTTACTAAGCGGTGTAGGTTTGGTCAGGTTAATAGCCTTTCTTTAAACAAGTGTAGCTATGTTTGGTCAGGTTAGTAGCCTTCCTTACTAACAAGTGTAGTGCAATTGGAGAACAAACTCACAGAGACCAACAATCTTGGACAAACTTTCTCCCTCTACCCCATTTTAGTATTGCTTGAAACGAAAATGTCCTTAGATGATCCTCTTCAAGTCCAGCATTGAGGCGGGGTAGAAGGGAGTCAAGAATGGAACAAATAATTTTGTCCAAGATTGTAGCTATTTGTAAACTTTAGATGCTTTTTTTAAATCCGAAACAAATGAGGACTCAATTGACTTTGGGTTTACTCTTATGTTTAGCGTGCAAAGATATGTCACTTTTGTCACTCTCAACTTCTAGGTACAATACAGAAAAATCTTTTAGTAATTTCACTTTAGAAAAGGCTTTAAAGTATCTTTCTTCAAATATTACAACAAACTTGAGTAATTGTTAGGGAAGTGTTCCACCATTTATTTTTTCCCCAGGGACAACTTTACTGGGACACTGTCTCATAAAGCAGTCAAAAAGAGTAAGATACAAAATTGACCCTTAGTAGCAACATTATTTGTAGTATTTTCAGTAGTGAATATTTACTGTATCTATTCTATATGATATAATATTTATTGTTTTCTTGTAGATTTTGAAAAAAGAGTACAATCTTGTAGGTTGCGAAGCGAAAAAAGAAGATCTCGTAAAGGCTGGCGTGTTTGAAAAATTGAGCATAGACAAAAAAGATGCAATCAGTGTTTATTGTAATCTGAGGAAATTCTGTGAGAATAAAGGGCACACATACATGAGATTACCTGGTGGATATACAAAGAGCTGTTTTGCTGCATTTCATCGATGCACCTCAGACAGATCAGAAATTCTTCACTTTCTGGAAGATATTGCTGATGCTATTCACTGGGATCAAGATGATAAACGTCTGTTCTTGAAGAAATATTGGGAATCAGAGAAAAACATTGCTTCAAAATTTAGACGGTTTATGGATAGCCCGCATGAAATTTATCTTCCCCCTCTTCCAGAGGATGAGTTAGAATCTCTAGATCAGTACCAGAGACAGGCGGTTGAGATGATTAGAACCCAGGCCATCACAGTGGTGTCAGGGATGGGCGGGTGTGGAAAAACAACAGTGGTCAGCAGTTTGATTAGAGCATATAAGAGCAGTAGTACCCTCAAAGAAGAAGATGTTGAACAAAATGCAGATGATGTGAAATTTACATGTGATAGATATTCTGGAAAAAATGATGTTAAACCCATGGATGTACCTTCCATCCTCCTTACTGCACCAACCGGTAAAGCTGCATCACTCCTGGGTAAAAAATGCTGCTTAGATTCATACACTCTCCATTCCGTTATCTACAGCTTTTTTTCATGGAAGAAAGCTGCCTCGGAGTCACCGTGGAAATTTGCAAATGTTCAGCTTTTTGTTGTCGATGAATGCAGCATGGTCGGCATTTCTACCTTTTCATATCTGTTGAACATTCTTTTTCGTAATGCTTCACAACTCTGCAAGCTCGTTCTTATCGGAGACTACCGCCAGTTACCATCGGTGGAACCTGGAAATTTCTTTGAGGATATATTCAAAGAGGTGCAGGATAGGAAATTGGGCATTGACCTTCAGGAAAACCATAGAACAAGTCCGGGCAGCGAAATTATTGTACGGAATGCCAAAAAGATTGATAAAGGGAGTGTGCCAGACTTTGACGAAGAGACCGATCTGGTGCCGGCAGTGGACAGTCCATACAAGTTTCATTTTCTCAGAATTGCTGACATAGATGATCATGGCAGACTCTGTGACAAAGGTAAGTGCATGTATAATTTGTGATTAAAAACTAACTGATTCTTGTTTTGTTATAACAGATACCCATACAAATGGGACCTGAGATTTCCTTCCTACAGTAGGTTCTCAAAATTGAGAGGATATAATTTTACTTATTAAATAAGCACAGTGGTTAGAGAACCAAACTTGTGTTTCAAAAGTTATTGGGGTGAGTGCTAGCATGAGTCATGTGTTATGTACTTTATTTAGCAAGAGCATTTTGATTTGTGATGAGATACCACATGGTTAAGATTACAGATTTTGGTTCAAAACTTTGTATTTTCTCCTTCAGTTGTAGAGCGGTTTGATATGCTTCTTGAAGAGGGGCTTCCTCAACTTAAGAACCACACCAAGTCCCAGATCATCACCTTCACAAGGTAAGTTTGTTAGATGTTAAATGTTCAGTAAAAGAATTGATAAGTAGCAACAACTTAAGCTTAGTTGAAAGCAAATAGGCTATAAACCAAGTAAATAAGTTAACAAAAAATTCATCAAAATTGGTTAAAAAGTGACCATTTTACAGCACTTTGAATTTTAGAGCCCTAATATAATGTGCACACCGACCTTCAGGCCATCTGTATTTCTATCTCTCTCCACAAAATTTTCACTCTTTGCAATATCTATCTCCCCCCCCCCCCCCCAACACCAACATTCAACCAACCAGCCTTAACAATCTCATCTCTCAGCTTCTCACCCCCCTTATCCTTCTTGGTGACTTCAACGCTTACAACCCTCTGTGGGGTTCTATTACCACCACCCCCCGAGGCAAGCTCATCGAAAACGCTCTTCGTCAGCACAGCCTGTCCTTGCTCAACACTAACTCCCCGACCTACCTTCATCCTGCCACAGGCTCTCTCACCAATATTGACCTGTCTATTTGTTCCCCTAACCTCCTCTCTGATTTTAGCTGGAGAGTCACTGCTGACCTCTGTGGTAGTGATCATTACCCTCTTCTTATACATTCCAACCTTTAAACCCCCACTGGCTACACCCCCAATTGGAACCTCGAGAAGGCTGAATAGCCCCTTTTTGAAACCCTCTGTGACTCACACTTTTCCCCCCATCTCCTTGAGGATGAGGATCCCATGTCAAACTTCAGTAATATCCTTATCAACATCGCCACCTGCTCAATTCCCAAAACCCCCAAATCATTCCCCCAACCCCTGGTTCTCTGATGACTGCAAAACCGCCATCAAGAACAGGAAAAGAGCCCTCAGGAACTTTAAAACTAATCCAACCACCCATAACCTCAACCTCTTTCGCATCAGCCGTGCCAAGGCCAGACGCACTATCAAGGACAGTAAAACCAACACTTGGAACAACTTCATCTCTTCTCTCACCACCAACACCCCCACTAAGAAGATTTGGAGAATGGTTAACAGCTTCCATGGCAGAGTAGGCAAATCTCCCATCTCTCTCGGAATGGTGACCTTCTCACCGCGAAAAAGGACATCGTTAACCACCTCGCCGCCTCTTTCAGCAACATCTTATCCTCGACCAACTACTCCGATGCTTTTAAAACCAGAAAAACTTGTAAAAAATCACTTTTCCCTCCGACAACTCCGAAAGCCACAACACCCCTCTCACCCTTTCTGAATTAAACCAAGCCATCCACAACACTGGCTGCACCTTTTAGGTCCCAGATAACATCCCCTTCATGTTGAAGCCAACGAACACCCCTTTCTACTCAGATGTAGAAAGCTTAGCCTCTCCTATGCTTTTAGAGTCCTCACCAACACCCAGAACCCTGTTTACAACCTCATTAGGTACCCCAATTTCTCCACCCTCTTTGATAGGTCTAAAACCCTATCCCCTCCCTTCAGCTTACACATTAAATCAGACCTCATCCATCTCGGCATCAACCTCGCCACTCTCGGCACTTACTCCTGGCCCACTTTTCCTCCTTGGGCCTTCCCCCTCCCTTCTGTCCACCTAGGCCTCTCCACATATCACAAAACTCAAACCCACCCTAACCTCTTCATCAATCTCCACAACCAAATCAAAGACCCAACTCTCAAATTACACCTCCATCTATACTGATGGCTCTAAGGAAGGCAACAAGACAGCTGCTGCTGCCGTCATCCAAAACATCACCCTCAGTAGCAGACTTCCCCGACTACTCATCTATCTTTTCAGTTGAGGCAAAGGCCATTCTCCTCGCCTTCAACTTTATTGAGTACTCTCCTCTCAGCCACTTTGCCATTTTTTCTGACTCAAAGGCTGTTTTTACTTCTTTACTTAATCTTAAATGGGATAACCTCACATGCCACCTCCTCCTCTGGAAACTCATTTCTCCCACCCCCTGCAGATAAAGTGTTCTTTTCTTTTGGATACCCAGCCATGTTGGCATCCCTGGCAATGACAGGGCTGATGCAGCCGCTAAGCTTGCCCTCAACCTCCTCCCTACCCCTTTTCCCAAAACCCTCTCTGACATCAAACCGCTTATCGCTTCCCTTGTTTGTGACCGCTGGCAAACCTCATGGAACTCCCAAATTGATAACAAACTCCATGTCATCCAGCCCACAATTCCGATCAAATCCACTATCAACAACCTCTGTCGTATCAACAACGTTCATATTACCCGTCTTAGAATAGGTCACACCCATTTCACTCACTCCCACCTCCTTATTGGCTTCCCCCAAGCCCTCTGCAACAATTGTCACTGCACCCTTACAATCTATCACGTTCTCCTTGCTTGCCCCCTGTACAGCCTTCCCAGAGCTTCCCCTCGCTCCCCACAACTCAATTGCTGAGTTGTTCCAGAAAAATCCTCCGGGTAAAATTATCTCCTTCCTTCATTATGCTTCCCTCTACAACCATATTTAATTCTCCTCTTCCACCCCATCTCTACTTTGTTTTTGTTTCAATCATGCACTTTCCCTCTCGATCACAGCTTTCTGACCTTTTGCTCTTAATTTTTTTTTTCATTCTTTCCCTGTTTCCTGTCCTTCCTACCTTTAGAATGATCTGACCTCTCAGGCACAATTTGACCCTCATTGTCGTGGTGCCGTTAAGCCCTCATCAAACAATCAAACAAACTTAATATAATTAATTGTGCAAATTCTATTGTAATTTTGTGACATTATAACCTATGAATTTCCTTATGTTAACCTATTGTTTTTCAATCCTTCAGCAACATTATCTGAATAGGAACAGAGGTATTGAGTGTCCATCATACCTCCAATGAAAAAAAAGCAGGAGAATATAGTCTGGTGATTTTGAGTGACAGAAATTTTGGATGGAAATTTAAAGAATTATGTTAAAGATTTTGAGTTGTTCGTTCATTCATACTGTACATCACAACTCGGAAACTACTGGTGATTTTGACATAAAGACAATTAGAAAATAAGCTGAGTGAACTGCAGGAGCAAACAAAGTGAAGTGTCTCACTCAAGGACACAATGCAGGGCTGGTGGCGGGAATCGAACCCTGTACTTTTTGCATATGAGCATAACTCCTTAACCACTGAGCCACTGCATCTCTTTTTTATGTAATTGTTTTCAAGTAAATTGAGAGAAATTCAGATATTTTTTCTTCTATACCTTTATAGACCTAAACTTAGAACTGAATTATAGTCACATATTGCTTTTTCTTCTAAACAGTTTGGATTTATTTTCAGGAAACTTGTTGCGGACATAAATGAAATCTGCTGTTATCATTACAACGATCATTACATTCATGACCAGGGCAAGCTTGTTTTCAATCCAGGGGATAAGATATGCTGCAAAAAAAACTGCAAAGTTTTGAACCCAAAGGCCGAAGAAGAGAGAAAAAATGAAACAACAGACATCGGAAGGGTTCCAGTGGAAGTTGCTGGTTCTAGTGGAGAAGGGTCTTTAAAAAATCCTGGACCATCTCCGAAGACAATTTCATCAGATGAAGCCCTTGCCATGGTTTTCACCGATGAAAATATGACTGCCAGCCTAGGGTGTAGGACAACTTCCAAGGAGACTTCATTAGAGGAGAAAAGAATGCAACATCTGAAATTATCTCAAGATTTTACCTACAAGCAAGAGACCATGGTCCATGAGAATGCTGTTCATGATGAAGAAAACAGCAGACCATTAAATTTTGGGCTAAGTGAACCTTGGACCACCAATATGGAAAATACCAATCTTGTTGGTGGTAAAAAGAATGTTGTTTGTGGTCATGAAATCGGTTTGAAGGAAAGCGATGAAAGTGGAACAATTTCACTACGGACATTGACACCAGAAATTCCGCAGGAAGGAAATCATTTTCAGCAAAAGATTGTAAGCAAAAAGCCGACAAGTCAAGGTGGCTTTAGAAGGGAAGATGGGAGTCACATAAAGCTATGCAACGGAGACACCTTTATCATCAAACAGGTACGGACAGTCTGCATGCACTTCTGTCATTTCAACAACCTCCACCCCAACCCGAACCTTGTGCTCAATGGCAATCGCATCCCTAAAGTTGAACACACAAAGTTCCTGGGTCTAACGCTAGACCCCAAGCTCACCTACAAGCAACACATCACCAACCTGAAACTAAAATGCAACAGCTCCCTTAACATTCTCCGCCTCCTCTTCATCACCTTTTGGGGTGCGAACCGCCATGCTCTCCTCAAAATTTTCAGGCTCACCATTTGTGCCAAGCTTGACTACGGCAATATTGTCTACTGTGTCGCTCACAACTCATACCTCAACCACATCAACACCATCCAAAATTAAGCCCTCAGGCTTTGTATACAAGACCTCCCTAATCACCAGACTTCATGTTGAAGCCAACGAATCCCCCTTTCTACTTAGATGTAGAAAGCTTAGCCTCTCCTATGCTTTTAGAGTCCTCACCAACACCCAGAACCCTGTTTACAACCTCATTAGATACCCCAATTTCTCCACCCTCTTTGATAGGTCTAAAACCCTATCCCCTCCCTTCAGCTTACACATTAAATCAGACCTCATCCATCTCGGCATCAACCTCGCCACTCTCGGCACTTACTCCTGGCCCACTTTTCCTCCTTGGGCCTTCCCCCTCCCTTCTGTCCACCTAGGCCTCTCCACATATCACAAAACTCAAACCCACCCTAACCTCTTCATCAATCTCCACAACCAAATCAAAGACCCAACTCTCAAATTACACCTCCATCTATACTGATGGCTCTAAGGAAGGCAACAAGACAGCTGCTGCTGCCGTCATCCAAAACATCACCCTCAGTAGCAGACTTCCCGACTACTCATCTATCTTTTCAGTTGAGGCAAAGGCCATTCTCCTCGCCTTCAACTTTATTGAGTACTCTCCTCTCAGCCACTTTGCCATTTTTTCTGACTCAAAGGCTGTTTTTACTTCTTTACTTAATCTTAAATGGGATAACCTCACATGCCACCTCCTCCTCTGGAAACTCATTTCTCCCACCCCCTGCAGATAAAGTGTTCTTTTCTTTTGGATACCCAGCCATGTTGGCATCCCTGGCAATGACAGGGCTGATGCAGCCGCTAAGCTTGCCCTCAACCTCCTCCCTACCCCTTTTCCCAAAACCCTCTCTGACATCAAACCGCTTATCGCTTCCCTTGTTTGTGACCGCTGGCAAACCTCATGGAACTCCCAAATTGATAACAAACTCCATGTCATCCAGCCCACAATTCCGATCAAATCCACTATCAACAACCTCTGTCGTATCAACAACGTTCATATTACCCGTCTTAGAATAGGTCACACCCATTTCACTCACTCCCACCTCCTTATTGGCTTCCCCCAAGCCCTCTGCAACAATTGTCACTGCACCCTTACAATCTATCACGTTCTCCTTGCTTGCCCCCTGTACAGCCTTCCCAGAGCTTCCCTCGCTCCCCACAACTCAATTGCTGAGTTGTTCCAGAAAAATCCTCCGGGTAAAATTATCTCCTTCCTTCATTATGCTTCCCTCTACAACCATATTTAATTCTCCTCTTCCACCCCATCTCTACTTTGTTTTTGTTTCAATCATGCACTTTCCCTCTCGATCACAGCTTTCTGACCTTTTGCTCTTAATTTTTTTTCATTCTTTCCCTGTTTCCTGTCCTTCCTACCTTTAGAATGATCTGACCTCTCAGGCACAATTTGACCCTCATTGTCGTGGTGCCGTTAAGCCCTCATCAAACAATCAAACAAACTTAATATAATTAATTGTGCAAATTCTATTGTAATTTTGTGACATTATAACCTATGAATTTCCTTATGTTAACCTATTGTTTTTCAATCCTTCAGCAACATTATCTGAATAGGAACAGAGGTATTGAGTGTCCATCATACCTCCAATGAAAAAAAAAGCAGGAGAATATAGTCTGGTGATTTTGAGTGACAGAAATTTTGGATGGAAATTTAAAGAATTATGTTAAAGATTTTGAGTTGTTCGTTCATTCATACTGTACATCACAACTCGGAAACTACTGGTGATTTTGACATAAAGACAATTAGAAAATAAGCTGAGTGAACTGCAGGAGCAAACAAAGTGAAGTGTCTCACTCAAGGACACAATGCAGGGCTGGTGGCGGGAATCGAACCCTGTACTTTTTGCATATGAGCATAACTCCTTAACCACTGAGCCACTGCATCTCTTTTTTATGTAATTGTTTTCAAGTAAATTGAGAGAAATTCAGATATTTTTTCTTCTATACCTTTATAGACCTAAACTTAGAAGTGAATTATAGTCACATATTGCTTTTTGTTCTAAACAGTTTGGATTTATTTTCAGGAAACTTGTTGCGGACATAAATGAAATCTGTTGCTATCATTACAACGGTCATTACATTCATGACCAGGGAAAGATTGTTTTCAATCTAGGGGATAAGATATGCTGCAAAAAAAACTGCAAAGTTTCGAACCCAAAGGCAGAAGGAGAGAGAAAAAATGAAACAACAGACAATGGAAGGATTCCAGTTGAAGTTGCTGGTCCTAGTGGAGAAGGGTCTTCAAGAAATCCTGGACTATCTCCGAAGACAATTTCATCAGATGAAGCCCTTGCCATGGTTTTCACCGATGAAAATATGACTGCCAGCCTAGGGTGTAGGACAACTTCAAAGGAGACTTTATTAGAGGAGGAAAGAATGCAACATCTTAAGTTATCTCAAGATTTTACCTACAAGCAAGAGACCATGGTCCAGGAGAATGCTGTTCATGATGATGAAAACAGTGGACCATTAAATTTTGAACTAAGTGAACCTTGGACCACCAATATGGAAAATACCAATCTTGTTGGTGGTAAAGAAAATGTTGTTTGTGGTCATGAAATCGGTTTGAAGAAAAACGATGAAAGTGAAACTATTTCACTTCGGACATTGACACCAGAAATTCCGCAGGAAGGAAATCATTTTCAGCAAAAGATTGTAAGCAAAAAGCCGACAAGTCACGGTGGCTTTAGAAGGGGAGATGGGAGTCACATAAAGCTATGCAACGGAGACACCTTCATCATCAAACAGGTACAGACAGTCTGCATGCACTTCTGTCATTTCAACAACCTCTACCCCAACCCGAACCTTGTGCTCAATGGCAATCGCATCCCTAAAGTTGAACACACAAAGTTCCTGGGTCTAACGCTAGACCCCTGCAAGCTCACCTACAAGCAACACATCACCAACCTGAAACTAAAATGCAACAGCTCCCTTAACCTTCTCCGCCTCCTCTCCAACACCACTTGGGGTGCGAACCGCCATGCTCTCCTCAAAATTTTCAGGCTCACCATTGGTGCCAAGCTTGACTACGGCAATATTGTCTACTGTGTCTCTCACAACTCATACCTCAACCACATCAACACCATCCAAAATGAAGCCCTCAGGCTTTGTCTACAAGACCTCCCTAATCACCAGACTTCATGTTGAAGCCAACGAATCCCCCTTTCTACTTAGATGTAGAAAGCTTAGCCTCTCCTATGCTTTTAGAGTCCTCACCAACATCCAGAACCCTGTTTTCAACCTCATTAGGTAACTCAATTTCTCCACCCTCTTTGATAGGACTAAAATCCTATCCCCTCCTTTCAGCTTACACATTAAATCAGACCTCTTTCATCTTGGCATCAACCCCGCCACTCTCGGCACCTTTACCTGGCCCACTTTTCCTTCTTGGGCCATCCCCTTCCCTTCTATCCACCTGGGCCACTCCACTCATCACAAAACTCAAACCCATCCTAACCTCTTCATCAATCTCCACAACCAAATCAAAGACCAACTCTTAAATTACACCTCCATCTATACTGATGGCTCCAAGGAAGGCAACAAGACAGCTGCTGCTCCCGTCATCCAAGGCATCACCTTCAGTAGCAGACTTCCAGACTACTCATTCATCTTTTTAACCCAGGCAAAGGCCATTCTTCTCACCCTCAACTTTATTGAGTACTCTCCGCTCAGCCACTTTGCCATTTTCTCTGACTTAAAGGCTGTTCTTACTTCTTTACTAAACCTTAAATGGAAAAACTTCACATCCCACCTCCTCCTCCAAAAACTCCTTTCGCCCATTCTCTGCAGGAAAAGTGTTCTTTTTTTCTGGATACCCAGCCATGTTGGCATCCCTGGCAATGACAGGGCTGATGCAGCCGCTAAGCTTGCACTCAACCTCCTCCCTACCCCTTTTTCCAAAACCTCTCTGACATCAAACCGCTTATCGCTTCCCTTGTTCGTGACCGCTGGCAAACCTCATGGAACTCCCAAATTGATAAGAAACTCCATGTCATCCAGCCCACCATTCCAATCAAACCCACCATCAACAACCTCTCTCGTATCAACAACTACATATTATCCATCTTAGAATAGGTCACACCCACCTCACTCACTCCCACCTCCTTATTGGCTCCCCCCAACCCCTCTGCAACAATTGTCACTGCACCCTCACAATCCATCACGTTCTCCTTGCTTGCCCCCTGTACAGCCTTCTCAGAGCTTCCCTCGCTCCCCACAACTCAATTGCTGAGTTGTTCCAGAAAAATCCTCCAGATAAAATTATCTCCTTCCTTCATCATGCTTCCCTCTACAACCATATTTAATTCTCCTCTTCCACCCCCTCTCTCTACTTTGTTTTTGTTTCAACCATGCACTTCCTATCTCGATCACAGCTTTCTGACTTTTTGTTTTTGAATTTCTCTCATTCTCCCCCTGTTTCCTTTCCTTCCTACTTCTAGAATGATCTGACCGCTCAGGCACAATTTGACCCTCATTGTCGTGGTGCTGTTAAGCCCTCATCAAACAAACAAACAAACAGTCTCCAAGGTTACACTCTTTTGTTTAGGAGCCGTTAATTGGGCCCTAGACTGAAAAGTGAGGCTCAATTTTTAACACACTAAAACATTTTTACACCAGTATTTATACACCAAGTAGCTATCCAAGATTCATAAATAATAACATTTGATCATTTCAGAGGCAAAACAGGTTAGTGAATTTTGAACAAATCAATAAAATATACTTTCACTTATGGTTTTTAGTTCTCCTTTAAGTATGTACACACAAAGATCTCTCTTGATCCTCTTGAATCCCCCCCCCCCCCTCCCTTTTCTCCTTTATGCTTTTTATGCAGGCATTTTTCCCTCCCCCATTTGCTTACGTAGCAAATGGAAACTCAAATTTTTAGGCCAGTTGTTTATTTAGGGAGTGATGACATTTGTCATTTGGTCATATCAGTTGTTTATTTAGGGAGTGATGACTTTTGTCATTTGGTCATAAGCAAAGAGTAACCAGCTAAATAACATTTTAAACACAGTAATGATTGCCTTGGCATATCAAAATTTTTATTGTAATTATTCTCTAGATTTTAATAATTCTTTCCCTCAACCAAGTGGCGAGTGCAGTGGCCCAGTGGTTTGGGTGTCATTCTTGTACCAAGATCAATCTCAGCCAGTGTGCTGTGCTGTGTCCTTTAGCAGGACACTTTATCCCGTTTGCTCCAGTTTACTCCGCTCTGAAATGAGTACCAATTTTGGTTTGTAGTTAAGCTGCAATGGACTGGTGTCCCATCCCAGGGAGTCAACTTTCATCTGCTTAACACCGTGGAAACCATATATGAGAGCCGGCTCTATAAGCCTTCAAGGCTTAATGGGATTAAACAAGCAATCTCAATTAAACGTGTAGTTTTAGTACAGAAACTTCTTAGTGTTAGTAGTTAATTCAAACTGCATGCTGTACATTTTAATTTTAAATTATTATCTTGTTCAGTTTTTAAAAAAAATCCAATTTCCCGTTTTTTAAAGGGTTCTGAAGTTGACACGATCGTTTATTTGCTCTCTGGAAATAAATGCGAGGGACGGAAACACATTTACACTGCAATCACACGAGGGAGGGAAGAAGTTTTCATCATTGGGTCAAAAGGGTCTCTAAAAAGAGCAGTCGAAAATCTAAAGCAACGGAACACAGCTCTCAAGGAATTTTTGCATTTGGAATTGAGGTGCGTTTCTACAAGAGAGCGGGAATCCATTTTGGAGAATAGTACTTTGGGTTCTACGTCAGCTCTTTGGGGGAAGAACCTTTAACATCTGCAGGTAATGTCTATCAGGCCCTTCCTCTGTTGCTAGGCAACAAGGATCCTAAACTATCCTGAAGTTGATGGAACTCAAAAACCAGTTCTGGAGTCAACAAGTTTTACCCAAATAAAGTCAAAGCCAGAAAAGCCATTATCCACCAAGTCAAATGCAGCTGAGATCACACAACAATAATTTATCATCATCCCAACTGAAATATCCTAAGAATAAGTGCCAAAACAAATGGACAAAAGCCAAGCCAATAAACCCTTCAAATGTTTCACACTTAGTCTGCAATTCTCAGTTTGGGAAAGTAATTTTCACAATTTAAATAGGCCAGTTGTAGGTGAAATTTCACAATCAGTACACACTTGTAGAAATGCCTTTCCGAAAAGTTCTTCAAATGTTGTACCTGTAGATACATCTAACTCCAGTTTCTGTCATTACCAAACTAGCAACTCAAGTGAATCTACAAACTTTCAAACAAATACCATCTTTTGTTGTTACACCTAAAGCTGATTTCTCGGAGGCTGAGAAAATACCAACACAAAGTGCAATACCCAGAACAAGAACCCATTTTCAAAAGTATACTCCACAACCTAAAACTCCTAAGAGGGGAGCAGTAACCCCCAAGACTGCAAATGAAACCCCAAAGAGGACATTTGCAACTGCCCAGTTGGAAGCATCCAGGATGGAGTTTGGAACCCCCAAGATGGAGTTTGGAACCCCCAAGATGGAGTTTGGAACCCCCAAGATGGAGTTTGGAACCCCCAAGATGGAGTTTGGAACCCCCAAGATGGAGTTTGGAACCCCCAAGATGGAGTTTGGAACCCCCAAGATGGAGTTTGGAACCCCCAAGATGGAGTTTGGAACCCCCAAGATGGAGTTTGGAACCCCCAAGATGGAGTTTGGAACCCCTAAAAGGGAGTTTGAGACCCCCAAGATGGATCATACCATCTGTAATGCTGCAGCTCATTTCTCACCCGATTCTGAAAGCTTAGAATTACTCTCTCTTAATTCTCCTGCTCCCAAAATGAATCTTTCCTCTCCGGTACATAGACCACGTTTATTTATGACTAAAAATGCTGCCAAAAGAAATTAGAATTTGCGAAATAAGGGACAGAGTAAGCCAGTCACCAAAGAAAAAGTAGAAAACCGTAGCATACCAGCGGTGCATATAGGTGTAGCACAAGGGAGTGTACCACAAGGAAAGTTCTTCAAAACTGGAATGAAAATACTGCCAAATGAAATCTAGAGTAGTAAAGTCACCAAATGTATAGTAGAGAACCAACTATTTTTAGGGTTTTGTTTTCTTTTACTTTTCAGTATGGAAAATTATTTTATTACTTGTTCTTAATTATCAGACTTTAACCCATGTCAGACATGAGCAGAGGTGTTCTTTTTAGTCTCCGTCTGACAAGAGTTCACCCTTATATACCTCCAAATTTCCAGAAAAGTAATTTAAATAATGTCACATTGCGGAAACCCGCATGTCCCTTATAAACCAATTGCATACCCTTGAGTATCTTATTGTCCAATAAAACACTGGGTGAATCTTGGCTATCTGCACAAATCATGAACATCATGGAACAGCGTATAAAATGTATTATACATTACATTATCATGCGTTATACATGAAGGTTATACACGCATTGTTGCTTACAGATTTTTCCTCCAAGACAGCACCTGATTGTTGAGTAACAAAGGGAAAATTCGCCCCCCCCCCATCCCCTCCAGTTGATTGGTTGAAGTACTAAAGAATTCAGTATTAAAGAAGTCAGAAATATTATATGAAGGAAATGTACATATTACAATTATCTATTTAATTGCACTTTAACATAATAAATTATGAAAGAACAAATAGTGGATTTAATGGGATATGACCTTTATCTTTTTTAACATGTCGTATATTATCTATGTTTACATTATTCTTAAATTTTGTGTTTTCTGCATGTTTTGAGCTCGCATGGGCAGTGCAATCCATCAAAAGTCACAGAGCTATAGTGGCCCTGTAGCTATTTCTCCCACTATGCTGTGGGCTTAAGGTGATGAGATCAACTCTATGGATTGCTTTCTTGTTATATTTGTAATTAGCATCTTACAGGTTGAAAAGTTTTTAAAACAAAACTTTATTGTGCTAATTTTGGAACAAAACTTCATTGTGCTAATTTTGGAACAAAACTGCATTGTGCTAATTTTGGAACAAAACTGCATTGTGCTAATTTTGGAACAAAACTGCATTGTGCTAATTTTGGAACAAAACTGCATTGTGCTAATTTTGGAACAAAACCTCATTGTGCTAATTTTGGAACAAAACTGCATTGTGCTAATTTTGGAACAAAACTGCATTGTGCTAATTTTGGAACAAAACTGCATTGTGCTAATTTTGGAACAAAACTGCATTGTGCTAATTTTGGAACAAAACTGCATTGTGCTAATTTTGGAACAAAACCTCATTGTGCTAATTTTGGAACAAAACTGCATTGTGCTAATTTTGGAACAAAACTGCATTGTGCTAATTTTGGAACAAAACCTCATTGTGCTAATTTTGGAACAAAACTGCATTGTGCTAATTTTGGAACAAAACTGCATTGTGCTAATTTTGGAACAAAACTGCATTGTGCTAATTTTGGAACAAAACTGCATTGTGCTAATTTTGGAACAAAACTGCATTGTGCTAATTTTGGAACAAAACTGCATTGTGCTAATTTTGGAACAAAACTGCATTGTGCTAATTTTGGAACAAAACTGCATTGTGCTAATTTTGGAACAAAACTGCATTGTGCTAATTTTGGAACAAAACTGCATTGTGCTAATTTTGAAACACCCTTGTTTGTATTAGTTAATGTTTCTTTCAATGCTTTGCTACGATTTGCCTTATTAAGATTGCTATCTATCAATATTTATGTTTAGATTGTTAGTGTAGGATCCTTATTTCTTTAAACGTTTGCTTCAAACTACTGTTCCATTAGCCAAGTTTGGCATTGTGAAATTACTATCAATTTGAAACTTGCTGTGTCTTATACATGACAATCATCCTGTTCTATTTTCCTCTTGTACAGTACCTTAATGTATGTTTTCATCGCTGTTTTTCGTTACTCTTATCGATTGTGGTGTAGGCTTAGATTATGAATACATATGTGTAAATAAATAACTCCTTGAATGCATGAGACAGGACTTCTGGGAAGAGGTAACATTTTCCTTAAAACAGGATTTCCTGCGTATAGTTCTACAATTGGGGTTTAAATCATTATCTTTATAATTGACTTTAGAATCATGTTACTTTGTTCCAGATATTATAATTTTGTGCATAAATTATAGGAGCGACATTATACAGACATACAGTAAGTATCAAACTTAAATAACAAATTCTTTTGACAAACTTTATTTTTTAGTAGAAAATATATTCACTCTCAATTTTTGACATGCAAAACATTTTCACAAAAGTTTGATTACAAACTGCAAACAAAAAGTAGGCACTTCATTGGGCCATATCAAACTTAAGCACACACATATTTTAAACATTAATGTTATCCAAGGAAACTTTATGGAAATATTACAATGTTTAATGGTCTAAATTGACTTATAAACTTGACCTAAAATATAAAGCGCACAGATTGACAAATTACTCATCCCACTGCCATGGACGACCAAAAGTTATGGCCTGGCAAACATCATTTTTGCTGGGTCTGCGTTTTGGAGAACCAGTTTTTCAGCAGAATTTATAATACACAGAAACACGTAACTTCTCTGAACTACCTGGATTTCATTGTGGACAAGCTTCATAGAATTCCTCAAATGACATACAAAAAGGTTCATCACATCACAATGAAAAGAGAAGAAACTGGGAAAAGCACACTAAGATAATAGTGAAGAAAAAATTATAAGGTAACGGTGCGTTCTGATGAGAGTGAAAATATACAAGTGTGAATACTTTTATACAGTATGAAATAAAATGACAATAAGAATGTAACCCTTTGTAATTTTCTAGGATTATTATATTCAACAATGGAACATGCATTCACTGCCCATTTCATCAATGTACATGCATTCACTGACCATTTCATCAATGTACATGCATTCACTGACCATTTCATCGATGTACATGCATTCACTGACCATTTAATCAATGTACATGTATTCACTGACTGTTTCATCAATGTACATGCATTCACTGACCATTTCATCGATGTACAGTACATGCATTAACTGAACATTTCATCAATGTACATGCATTCACTGACCGTTTCATCAATGTACATGCATTCACTGACCATTTCATCAATGTACATGTATTCACTGACTGTTTCATCAATGTACATGCATTCACTGACCATTTCATCGATGTACAGTACATGCATTAACTGAACATTTCATCAATGTACATGCATTCACTGACCGTTTCATCAATGTACATGCATTCACTGACCATTTCATCAATGTACATGCATTCACTGACCATTTCATCAATGTACATGCATTAACTGCCCATTTCATCAATGCACATGCATTAACTGACCATTTCATCAATGCACATGCATTAACTGACCATTTCATCAATGTACATGCATTAACTGACCATTTCATCAATGCACATGCATTAACTGACCATTTCATCAATGTAAATATAATTATATAAACACAAGAAAATCTATACAAACATTTTAAAAAGTTTTATAAAATCATTTCAAAATTAGATGACAATGTGTGCAATACAAGACAAACAAGTCTTTGAATTAGAATGTGACCCCTGGGGTAAAGTTTTTTTCTTTTTAATCTGATCTCAAATTGTATTTATTGTCGTGCTGCTGTTAACATCAACAAACCAAACCAAAATTTAACAATTGAATACACACGAACTATGCCGAGAGGTTTTGATCATTGTAATTAATAGGAATTATTCTTAAAAAGACTACAAACGTCGACTAACGTATCAGATTCAATTAAATAAATATATGACGTAAAACATATCTATGGCAGCAGTTGTTACATTTCAAACTCAATTAGTCACAATCAGAACTGACAATGTTAACTTGGTCCAAACGTGAGGGTCTTTTTTGCGAAGTCAACACAGGGTCTAATTTTTGATACATCGTTGAAATATTACTTAAGTATTCATAAGACAAAATTATGATTAATTTGAATAGGTTCTCAGTCCCATCACGTGCATGAAAAGTGTGTTTGAATATTCTTGAAACAAGAAATATACGCCCTAACGTTTCAACCGCCAGCTTGTTAATTTTGTAAGGGCATGTTCCACGTATACTAGTATGCATTGGTTTAGGGAGAATTTCCTTTTGTGTTAAATTTGATTATAAATACTGAAAGAAACAAATGAAATGACCTTTGGATCTGTGCCATTTACATATGGAATGATTTTTACTAACCTGAATGGTTTTCATATTCTTAATAAACAAATACATACAGTAACAACATCAATGTAAACTTAGAGTCTCTCTGTAACAAAAACATTACATGTCAATGAATGCATAAAGCATACAAAATAACATCATACCTTCTAGTCACAGACATCATTTTGTGTACACACAAAGACCAATTCACATACCACCTTTAAGTCATTTGCTTTAATTACAAAGCAGATCAGATAATAAATAGCATGTAGTCAAATATATAATAATTCATATTTATCATTTGGAAGCATATATATGTGATCATTTATTCAAGGCTGATGTTGCGGGCAGAACTATCTACTACAATAAAATTTTTAGAATCATGACGTTGAACGTAAAGTACATTTTGCTAAAATCTTGATCATTTCTACCTTTCTGTTGATTACAGTATGAACAATTCAAACCCCTAAATAAAATTGCTTTGGTATAATTACATGTAGCAAATCAGATAATAGCATATACAGTATATCATATATATTCAGAAAGCCCTTCATGAAGACACTGAGTAAATTATAATTTGGAAGCATATATGATAATTAATTTTCAAGGCCTGGTGTTCCGAGCAGAATAAAGTACTAAATCATTATTCTTACAATCATGAAATTCAAAATTTAAGTACATTTTACTCAAAATCTTTATACTTTTAACCTTTTTGTTTCAATTAAATGTTTACAAAAACAACCAAAAATGATTCTTTGTTTTAATGTTTTCACCCTAAATTTGTGTTCTTGATTTTGCATTTTTCATTCCGTTAATACAAGTTCAATTCTTACTGGAGCCATGAAGCCCAATCAGGCTGGTGTTAAGTCCGTTTCTTTTCTTGGCGTAAGTAGATGAGAGCACATGACTCACGTGGATACTACACCAGTCCAAAATATTTGAACATTTCATGAAATATTTTTAGTATAAATAAGCAAAACAAACAGTTTGTTACGGTATTTGTTGACCTTCTTTACATTCATTGTTATTTAATAAAATAAAAAAATTAAATTTACTTCACTTACATCTATCTAGTCTCTTGTATTGGCTGCCTACTCTTTTTATTGTGTACTTGCTTTCACTGTATGTTTTTAAGTTTTCCATATTTGTATTGCACCATGAGCACCTGTTAGGTGGATATGTTTTCATGCTTGATATGTTTACAATAATTATTATTTGTACAACATACATTTTTCTGATCTAAAATCACGGTGCTACATTCAAATTTACAATCAATTTAAAGAAATTTATCAATGTTACTTTAAAGTTATATACAAGTAAGAGAAGAGAAAATAAATTATTTTTAAGTACAGAAATTAAGATGTTTTTATTAAATATATCATTCTTAAATAATAAAATCATGCAGATGAACAAACTATGCATTTGATTTTTCTTTGGTTTTAAAAGCAGTTTCTTACGATCAGAATTTGCAGTCATATTAATTATAGAGAGGTGCCAAACCATTGTATTGATGTTGAAATATTAGACACAAGAACATCTCAGAAGAAATAACAACATCTTAGAAAAGATAACAAGCATCTTAGAAGAGATAACAACATCTTAGAAAGATAACAACATCTTAGAAGAAATAACAAATCTTAGAAGAACATCTTAGAAGAGATGACAACATCTAAGAAGAGATAACAACATCTTAGAAGAGATAACAACATCTTAGAAGAGATAACAACATCTTAGAAGAGATAACAACATCTAAAAAGAGATAACAACATCTAAGAAGAGATAACAACATCTTAGAAGAGATAACAACATCTTAGAAGAGATAACAAGATCTTAGAAGAGATAACATCTTAGAAGAGATAACAACATCTTAAAGAGATAACATCTTAGAAGAGATAACAACATCTTAGAAGAGATAACAACATCAAGGATAGGACCAGGATTTTCTCCAAGGTTTGAAAACCATGCAAACATAATTCACACCAAATTTCCAATTTGAAAGCCCTCTGGAAATAAATAAGTACAGTACATCATGATCAAAGAGGTTGATTACAAATAAGAATAAAATGTGACTTTCAGGAAAAACCCACCATTGAAGGGCTCTTTATTTCACAAACAACCTGGTCCCCCAGTTGTCAGGACTTGCAAAATGCAAGTCATCCAGGATTATAAACACCAGAAAAACAAAGGACCCAATATTTTATGTTCGTGGCATGACTGCAAGGTTTTCCATCCCTGATCATTTGCCTGTTGGTGGCGGGCATGGGTAGGCTCCCCAACTGGAGATATATTTTCAGAAATAATCAATATGTTCAATATGTTTTATTATTGTTCTATTTATAATTATTTTCCCACAATGGGGTATATTTTCCCACAATGGGGTATATTTTCCCTCAATGAGGGAAAGGGGGAAATATGTACCCTGGGATGTAAGCATATCCCAGTATGTTAGTCCTTGATCCCGCTTACCAAGTCATTATTAACAACCAATTACTGTGTACCTGGGAAGGTTGTATGTATTCCGTTACTCAGATCATGTTTTTTTTTTCATTTGCTAAAAATATTCAAATAAGCCCATATCAGATTTCAGTAAAAATTATTTTCCACCTAACTTACTTGTATAATAAATAAATTTCTGAACTGATCTATTCTTTAGAATAGCATAATAAACATGCAGAACCCCCAAGATTACCTGAATAATATAACTATTTTAGAATTGAATGTATACATCAATGAAAGTTGAATTTTTGATATAGGCCTACTTGTGAGTTTCAATTTTGTTCATATAAATATTTGTCTTTCTGTAATAATAACAAATGTTCAGAAATTGAATGAAAATGATAAAACAACAGGTTTTGATAACCAGAACCAAAAGATTTTGTGGTTTCAATACTTTTTTATAAGCTGATTGATTTGTGAGTTTTGTGTCAACTGCCATGTCATTGGATATCATGAAATATTTATTCCATGACATTCATTAAGTCACACCCACCATGCAGATCAATAAAAAAAAAGTTGACACCATAAGCATTTGCAAAATAACTAACATTATCATAGCAAGTATGATGCAATAACGGTTGCTCATTTATCCCCGTATTAATTACTCATTAATATTAATGACATCACTACCACAACAGTAGAACATATGTAGAGACCATAACCATCTGTGTACCACATATGGCATAAATCCAATATAGCGTTCATGAGATATGGTGTTTATATCATTTAGCACTTTCACATATGAATAGGCCATGCCCAACATGTATATTAATGACATCTGTTGATAACATAAGCATGTTCACAATAACCAACAATAATATTATCTTGCACAGTATGATGCAAAACGGACATACACTTGCTCACTTATCACTTTTTCAAAATGTTCACTTTAAGCACCGCCCACTTATTAATATGATTGGCATCACCACCAAAATAATAGGATACATTTATAGACCATGGGCTATCTGTGTACCACACAGGACATAAATCCAGTTCTTGAGATATCGTGTTTACAAGCTCTTTTCAGCAAAATCATATAAAGCCCCACCCACTATGCATATTAATAAAAGTCAACGCTTTTATACCATGAACAGGTACACACTAGCAAACATCATAATTAGACCATAAATAAAACAAAACAGACATGTGATTGTTAAGATATGAGCATTTCCAGATTTCTACATTAAGCCCCGCCTACTCATTAATATGCATGACATCACCATCATAGGGCATATCTATGGACCATGGGCTATATGTGTACTAAATATGGCATAAATCCAGTGTATCGTTCTTGAGATACCATGTTTACAAGCTCTTTTCAGCAAAATCATATTAAGCCCTGTCCACTATGCGTATTAAGGAAATTCAACATTCATACACAATGAACATGTACACAACAGCTAACATAATTGTACCAAACATGAAACAAAGCAGACATGTTATTGTTAAAATATGGCATTTCCTAATTTTTACATTAAGCCCTGCCTACTCATTAATATGCATGACATCACCATCAAAAACAATAAGGCACATCTACAGTCCATGGGCTATCTGTGTACCAATTATTACAAGAATCCAGTTTACCATTCATGAGATATCATGTTTACAAGCTCTTTTCAGCAAAATCATATTAAGCCCCACCCACTATATACATATTAATGAAATTCAACATTTTTACATCAATGAACATTTACACACCAGCTAACATCATAATTATACCAAATATGAAACAAAACAAAGACATGTGATTGTTAAAATATGACTATTTCCAGATTTTTACATTAAGTCCTGCCTACTCATTAATATCCATGACATCATCATCAAAAACAATAGGGCACATCTACAGACGATGGGCTATTTGTTTACCACATATGACATTAATCCAGTGTACCGTTCTTGAGATAACACATTTACGATCTGGCCGACACAAACACACACATACATATATACACACGCCATCATGACCGCATAGGTTCCTGATGCTATCGCATCGGAACCAATAACCGTCTACTATTCCTTTTCTTAAATGAAATGTAAATGTATAAATCAATCTGAATAAAACCTTTCTCTTTATATATACACACCATCCATGCATTAAGATAACAAATAAGGACCCTGTTTCTTCGAATTTCTTGAGCAAGGTGGGATGAATTGCCATTATAAACCATTCATAATTAAGCTCTTTTGGCACACATGACTTTAACTGTTAAAGTGCTGTAAACACAAAGAAACATTACAAAATATAACTTAAATATTACCATCAGTTACTTTGGGGTAGAATAACTGGCCACCAAGGTACTAACTGTACTGTGGCTGCAAAAACAATTTTCAAATTCCCATATACAACCACTGCAAAATGCCATATCACAATTTACTGTAGCAGAGCCAATAATCTGATCTCATGACAATTAAGACAGAATGCTACAAAGGGTTTAATTCATTCAAAGCTTTAACACTATAAAACAATTTTGAATACAGATGCATTTAAATCGTTTCAGCAGGTTTTCTTCCTTTTGTTTTTGCAGAAAAATAATGAAAAAGTGCCCACTTTATTGATCAAAAGTGCCCTTTTAAAATCTAAAAAAGTACCCTTCAAAATGAATGAATTGTTTTTCCCTGATCTTTGTTCTTAAATAAAGTAACACACACATTGCCTTAACGATGTACAAATGACACATCTCAACCGTCCCCTCACCATTGTTTTATGATTAGAGAACACATGCAAAATATTTCTTTGTCTGACATGACACTTAAGATCAACGGAAAATGCAGGGTGTTTATTTGCTCTTCTAACAAAAGAACTATTCAATTTTCTACAGAGAATGTAAGAAATTCTTGAAAACAACATTTACCTGCAATGCAGCCCCAAAATTTAAACTGCACAATACTTAAATAAACTTTTTAAAAGAATTATTTATTTTATTACTAACCTTATCTGAAAATAACAACCATCTTGTTCCAAGCAACATTTTTATTTTTTTATTTACAGTAAGTCACTTTATATGTCATTTACGCCATATTGAAAGTTGATGAAAGGGAGGCCATTGACGAATTAAGTACATATGCACGAAAAGTTGAAAAATTAAAGCAGGAAAATGTCTGGATTAACTTAATTCATTTTAGAAATCCACTAAGTTTAACGAATTATTTGATCAACAGGACTAAACCTTCTGGTCAAGCCCCTCCCATCACATTATTTTCCACTCCTGCCAAACTCCCTCACATCAAACTGACCACACATGCATCAGTATCTTTTGACTCACAAAGAACAAAGCATTTTCAATCTACTGTACAAGCTGCAAAAAGTTGATGAAACCTTACAGGAATATTGATCCACCATTGCGTCACATCTGTTTATATGTCGTGCAAAGGTGACTTGATGCAGTTTATGAGAATGACACTACACATCAATGCAGGATCCGCAACAGTTCTTCACAGCATTATGAGCATATGGAATGTAGGAAATGGCATACCTAAAATAGAAGCAAAAAGTACTCTTTATTTGCTACCCACCAACCATCACACACACATACACAAGTACACTATATGGTTTTCCCAAAACAGAATATCCATTTGGAATAAAGGAAAGGGGATAGTATAATACAACACTGGTAGAAAGTGATAAAACACTCAAACTGCAGGCTGTCTTCAGCTTGACACACATGTGGTAGAACACCATCCTTGTGAAAAGACTATGAGGTACATGTACCCTACATAATTTAGGCATGTTTGCCCTTGAGAGGTACCCCTGTCCTATGTGCATGGGAAGGGGCTCACGATTGAGATTTCCTTAGTTGGGGTTTTGATCTTGAACACACTATTACCATGCTCTGTTCTTTTACTGTCAGGTGAAAAATCAAGGCAGGAATTTTGGTACAAAAAAAAATGCATGAAAATGACAGAACGACATTTTTTTGGATTTTACCACCTTGTTCAATTGACTAACTGCAAATCATCATGACCAATATACAAACACATATCAATGTTTAGCTGTGGGAAATCACTTGATAATTTTAAATTAAACTGCTCTGCTTAATCTATCAAAAGCTGTGGGAAAAATTTGTTCCTTGAAAAAATAAACCCTTTCCCATAAAAATATTCTGCATGGCCAAAATTTGTCTGGTTTGTAGTATTGACATCAAACATTTTCTTCCTATGTGACACAGCTGCCTCTCTCTTGCCCCTGCCCCAGCAATCTGGAGCTGCCACTGCATAAATCAGCTGCAAGAAATCCAACGCTTCGTTTGCCATCAATCTGAATCATGACTGAACATTCTACTCAGGGGTGTTTTGGAGAGGGTTCATCCCCTTGTTAAAAGGATTGGTTCAGAGGTCAAACAAAATCATCTTATATACATGAGAACTTTAAAAGCAACAAAATGGTGAAGAAAGCATTCAAAAATCTGATTCCATTAAGGAGTTATTAAATTCAAATCTCTGCATCATTAGTGTAGAAATGACTGAAATGAGACTAGTTGTGACATCACAAATTCCTCAAATTTTCGTCAAAGTCATTATGTATTCTATCATGTTTTTTCCTGCGACTTTTGCCTAAAAACCATTGGATAGGAAATGAAAGTAATAAAACAGAATCAAAGTAATAAAACAGAATCTAGTGAGGGTAATTATAATTTACCACCTGAAAAAGTTTGAGGAAAATTGATTCAAATAGTAAAACAATTAAAACAATTTTCTTTAAAATACATTAACAATGGTTAAGAAATTGAGGATGGGTGCCAAACTTACAAGTAGACTTGCTATACCAGCCATTTTTACACAGATAAATCAGAACTTTAAACTTAAATATCTTGAATATCTTTTAACAGAATAACATACAAAAGTAGTTTTTTCACCAATTTGTTTTCATTAAAATCCTCTTTTATATAAGATAAACTTGCTTCACCACTGAACTAATCCTTTAAAACTTCTATTTACTAGAATTTCCAGAACCACGATCAAAATGTTTATTATAAATCTATTTCTTATGATTATTGTTTTTATATTTTACTTTTCAATATTTTCTGGTAAAAAGAGGACCCATTTGTTTTACTATGGAGCCTCCCCCCTTTCCACTAAATCCATCAATGCTGTACCCCTGGTTATACTCACCATGCAAATGCAAGAAACTGGCACACACAGAAGAAGATAGCAAGCAAAGCAGAGTCCCACTGTGAAAGCATGAAGAAAGAAAAAGATTTGCAAGTGAGAGATAACAACTACAATCAATCAATGTCATTTACAAGGTGTCAAAATGAAGAAAAAGTTTGCTCTAAGGCCCCTTAGCAAAAAGACTTATCACACCTTTTTGTCTTTTACTGAACCCATTCATAGCATCCCCAAACCATTGAAATTCTTGGACAGCAGCATATTGTGTATGATATACAATAGCTTTCATGATGCGTGCACCTTGTTTGGATACTCATATCATTGTTTCCCAAAACTTCCATTTTTTGGGGTTTCATCGGATGAACAAGCTTCAGTTGAATGTCACTCTTAAGGCTACTTGTAGCTTTGACAACAAACAAATGCAGCTTAGGGAGAGACTTACTGCCCACACCTGCAAAATGGCAGACTGGCAGATTGATTGCTATGAAAGCATGAGTACCTGTGTGGTTGTTCATATTATACAAGATTTAACTGATTATCGATTTCTTATAAAGCACAAGACCACAAGGCTGCAGCTAGAGACAACGTCCTAAACTTGACTGAACCAGGACAGGAAGTAAATGAACATCATGTTTTCAAGCTTCTCTTTTCGAATAGGGTTCAGAGAAACAGGTAGAATGTTACTGTCCTACCATCGGGACCGGCGGCTTAACGTCCCATCCAAAGGACAGTGAGCACCATTCAACCATTGCCATTTCCTCAAGAGCTGAATGAGGAGTAGGAGCTGCAGACAAAATGCTTCTGCTTTGATGTTCGACATATCTGTTAACATATCTGCTGGAAAATTGAGTTAGACCTGACCAAGCCAAGACTTCTAGCATCTCAGTAGTGCGCTCTACCAACCAAGCTACCTGTTCTCCATAAATTGTAATTTGAGCAAGTGGTATTGTCAGTGGAATATTTTGGTAGTTTTTACCACTGCTGAGAATTGAGAAAAACTAGGAGAGGTTGTATATCTTGTCAAGTTGTAACCAAGATAAACATCAAATTCAAAATATTGAAAGTAACATTTCAAAGTTTCAACAATCTTAAATATGGTCTAATCATAATAATACTTCAGTCTTATATAATGTTTTTCTACAATGTTCTAATAGAGTTTATATACCTTTTGTGCCATTGTCTCAAAAGCTGAAACCTTTCTCAAGTCCTAGGGGACTATTCTTAAGTCCTAGGGGACTATTCTCCAGTCCTAGGGGACCATTCTCCAGTCCTAGGGGACTATTCGCCAGTCCTAGGGGACCATTCTCCTGTCCTAGGGGACTATTCTCAAGTCCTAGGGGACCATTCTCCAGTCCTAGGGGACTATTCTCAAGTCCTAGGGGACTATTCTCCAGTCCTAGGGGACCATTCTCCAGTCCTACGGGACCATTCTCCAGTCCTAGGGGACTATTCTCCAGTCCTAGTGGACTATTCTCCAGTCCTAGGGGACTATTCTCCAGTCCTAGGGGACTATTCTCCAGTCCTAGGGGACTATTCTCCAGTCCTAGGGGACTATTCTCAAGTCCTAGGGGACTATTCTCCAGTCCTAGGGGACTATTCTCCAGTCCTAGGGGACCATTCTCAAATCCTAGGGGACTATTCTCAAGACCTAGGGGACTTCTCAAGTCCTAGGATACTATTCTCTAGTCCTAAGGGACTATTCTCCAGTCCTAGAGGACTATTCTCAAGTCCTAGGGGACTATTCTCAAGTTCTAGGGGACTATTCTCCAGTCCTAGGGGACTATTCTCAAGACATAGGGGACTATTCTCAAGTCCTAGAGGACTATTCTCCAGTCCTAGGGGACCATTCTCAAGACCTAGGGGACTATTCTCTAGTCCTAAGGGACTATTCTCCAGTCCTAGAGGACTATTCTCAAGTCCTAGGGGACTATTCCCAAATTCTAGGGGACTATTCTCCAGTCCTAGGGAACTATTCTCAAGTCCTAGAGGACTATTCTCCAGTCCTAGGGGACTATTCTCAAGTTCTAGGGGACTATTCTCCAGTCCTAGGGGACTATTCTCCAGTCCTAGGGGACTACTCTCAAGTCCTAGGGGACTATTCTCCAGTCCTAAGGGACTATTCTCCAATCCTAGGGGACCATTCTCAAGTTCTATGGGACTATTCTCCAGTCCTAGGGAACTATTCTCAAGTCCTAGGGGACTATTCTCAAGTCCTAGGGGACTATTCTCAAGTCCTAGGGGAATATTCTCCAGTCCTAGGGAACTATTCTCAAGTCCTAGGAGACTATTCTCAAGACCTAGGGGACTATTCTCAAGTCCTAGGGGACTATTCTCCAGTCCTAGGGGACTATTCTCCAGTCCTAGGGGACTATTCTCCAGTCCTAGGGGACCATTCTCAAGTCCTAGGGGACTATTCTCAAGTCCTAGGGGACTATTCTCAAGTCCTAGGGGACCATTCTCAAGTCCTAGGGAACTATTCTCAAGTCCTAAGGGACTATTCTCAAGTCCTAGGGGACTATTCTCAAGTCCTAGGGGACCATTCTCAAGTCCGAGGGGACCATTCTCAAGTCCTAGGGGACTATTCTCAAGTCCTAGGGGACTATTCCCAAGTCCTAGGGGACTATTCTCCAGTCCTAGGGGACTATTCTCCAGTCCTAGGGGACCATTCTCCAGTCCTAGGGGACTATTCTCAAGTCCTAGGGGACCATTCTCAAGTCCTAGGAGACTATTCTCAAGTCCTAGGGGACTATTCTCAAGTCCTAGGGGACTATTCTCAAGTCCTAGGGGACCATTCTCAAGTCCTAGGAGCTATTCTCAAGTCCTAGGGGACCATTCTCAAGTCCTAGGGGACTATTCTCCAGTCCTAGGGGACCATTCTTAAGTCCTAGGGGACTATTCTCAAGTCCTAGGGGACTATTCTCAAGTCCTAGGAGACTATTCTCAAGACCTAGGGGACTATTCTCAAGTCCTAGGGGACTATTCTCAAGTCCTAGGGGACCATTCTCCAGTCCTAGGGGACTATTCTCCAGTTCTAGGGGACCATTTTCAAGTCCTAGGAGACTATTCTCAAGTCTTAGGAGACTATTCTCAAGACCTAGGGGACTATTTTCAAGTCCTAGGGGACTATTCTCCAGTCCTAGGGAACTATTCTCCAGTCCTAGGGGACTATTCTCCAGTCCTAGGGGACTATTCTCAAGTCCTAGGGGACTATTCTTCAGTCCTAGGGGACTATTCTCAAGTCCTAAGGGACTATTCTCAAGTCCTAGGGGACTATTCTCCAGTCCTAGGGGACTATTCTCCAGTCCTAGAGGACTATTCGCAAGTCCTAGGGGACTATTCTCAAGTCCTAGGGGACTATTCTCCAGTCCTAGGGGACCATTCTCCAGTCCTAGGGGACCATTCTCAAGTCCTAGGGGACTATTCTCAAGTCCTAGGAGACTATTCTCAAGACCTAGGGGACTATTCTCAAGTCATAGGGGACTATTCTCAAGTCCTAAGGGACTATTCTCAAGTCCTAGGGGACTATTCTCAAGTCCTAGGGGACTATTCTCCAGTCCTAGGGGACCATTCTCAAGTCCTAGGGGACTATTCTCCAGTCCTAGGGGACCATTCTCAAGTCCTAGGGGACTATTTTCAAGTCCTAGGGGACTATTCTCAAGTTCTAGGGGACTATTCTCCAGTCCTAGGGGACTATTCTCAAGACCTAGGGGACTATTCTCAAGTCCTAGGGGACTATTCTCCAGTCCTAGGGGACCATTCTCAAGTCCTAGGGGACTATTCTCAAGTCCTAGGGGACTATTCTCAAGTCCTAGGGGACCATTCTCAAGTCCTAGGGGACCATTCTCAAGTCCTAGGGGACTATTCTCAAGTCCTAGGGGACTATTCTCAAGTCCTAGGGGACTATTCTCCAGTCCTAGGGGACTATTCTCCAGTCCTAGGGGACTATTCTCAAGTCCTAGGGGACTATTCTCAAGTCCTAGGGGACCATTCTCAAGTCCTAGGGGACCATTCTCAAGTCCTAGGGGACTATTCTCAAGTCCTAGGGGACTATTCTCAAGTCCTAGGGGACTATTCTCAAGTCCTAGGGGACCATTCTCAAGTCCTAGGGGACCATTCTCAAGTCCTAGGGGACTATTCTCCAGTCCTAGGGGACTATTCTCCAGTCCTAGGGGACCATTCTCAAGTCCTAGGGGACTATTCTCAAGTCCTAGGAGACTATTCTCAAGTCCTAGGAGACTATTCTCAAGTCGTAGGGGACTATTCTCAAGTCGTAGGGGACCATTCTCCAGTCCTAGGCGACCATTCTCCAGTCCTAGGTGACTATTCTCCAGTCCTAGGGGACTATTCTCAAGTCCTAGGGGACCATTCTCAAGTCCTAGGAGACTATTCTCAAGTCCTAGGAGACTATTCTCAAGACCTAGGGGACTATTCTCAAGTCCTAGGGGACTATTCTCCAGTCCTAGGGGACTATTCTCCAGTCCTAGGGGACCATTCTCCAGTCCTAGGGGACCATTCTCCAGTCCTAGGGGGACTATTCTCCAGTCCTAGGGGACTATTCTCCAGTCCTAGGGGACCATTCTCCAGTCCTAGGGGACTATTTTCAAGTCCTAGGGGACTATTTTCAAGTCCTAGGAGACTATTCTCAAGTCTTAGGAGACTATTCTCAAGACCTAGGGGACTATTCTCAAGTCCTAGGGGACTATTCTCCAGTCCTAGGGGACTATTCTCCAGTCCTAGGGGACTATTCTCAAGTCCTAGGGGACTATTTTCAAGTCCTAGGGGACTATTCTCAAGTTCTAGGGGACTATTCTCCAGTCCTAGGGGACTATTCTAAAGACCTAGGGGACTATTCTCAAGTCCTAGGGGACTATTCTCCAGTCCTAGGGGACCATTCTCAAGTCCTAGGGGACTATTCTCTAGTCCTAGGGGACTATTCTCCAGTCCTAGGGGACTATTCCCAAGTCCTAGGGGACTATTCTCCACTCCTAGGGGACTGTTCTCCAGTCCTAGGGGACTATTCTCCAGTCCTAGGTGACTATTCTCAAGTCCTAGGGGACTATTTTTAAGTCCTGGGGACTATTCTCCAGTCCTAGGGGACTATTCTCCAGTCCTAGGGGACTATCTCCAGTCCTAGGGGACCATTCTCCAGTCCTAGGGGACTATTCTCAAGTCTTACAGGACTATTTTCAAGTCTTACAGGACTATTCTCCAGTCCTAGGGGGACTATATTCTCTAGTCCTAGGGGACTATTCTCCAGTCCTAGGGGACTATTCTCCAGTTCTAGGGGACTATTCTCAAGTCCTAGGGGACTATTCTCAAGTCCTAAGGGACTATTCTCCAGTCCTAGGGGACCATTCTCAAGTCCTAGGGGACTATTCTCAAGTCCTAGGGGACTATTCCCAAGTCCTAGGGGACCATTCTCAAGTCCTAAGGGACCATTCTCAAGTTCTAGGGGACTATTCTCAAGTCCTAGGGGACTATTCTCTAGCCCTAGGGGACTATTCTCCAGTCCTAGGGGACTATTCGCAAGTCCTAGGGGACTATTCTTAAGTCCTAAGGGACTATTCTCTAGTCCTAGGGGACTATTCTCCAGTCCTAGGGGACTATTCTCAAGTCCTAGGGGACCATTCTCAAGTCCTAGGGGACTATTCTCCAGTCCTAGGAGACTATTCTCCAGTCCTAGGGGACTATTCTCCAGTCCTAGGAAAGTATTCTCAAGTCCTAGAAGACTATTCCCAAGTCCCAGGGGACTATTCTCCAGTCCTAGGGAACTATTCTCAACCACGAAGCAATCACAGTGCAGCAGTCGTTAAAGGAATATTCCCATGGATTTATATTTTTTCATATATGACAAAAAAAATTCAGAAACAAAGTGGTGAAAAAACTATGTTAATATCTTATTCCGTTTAGAAGTTACAAAATTTTAAAGTATTTTTGAATTTGGACAAAAGTGATTGATTGGCAACATCTGTGATGTCATAGAGACAATTTTAACAAAACGTCTTTTGTATTTCTTAAAAATGATTTGGATTTTTTTTATTATTGTAAATGTGATGAGAGGTAAATTAAAGGGCGTTATTAGAAAATACACTTTAAAGGTTCATTACTTGTGTTATATAACGGGTTAAGATTGACGAAATATATCGTTGGGTAGGTGAAGATAACGTTTAAATCATGACGACATTTAATTATTAATATTTTTTGGTAAAGCGCCCTCAATTTTGAAAAATCGTTTCCAGCGGTCATTTTTGCATCATAACTTCCGGTCAGATTAAGAATTATTATTTTTTTTCATATTTGAACACAACGTGGTTAAAGGAGTCCGAAAAATATCATTTTCTTTTCTATGATGATTGTACCATTTTGGAAGGGCTTTGCGCAATAGAACCGGAAGTAGATGAAAATATATATGAAAAAATATAAATCCATGGGAATATTCCTTTAACGACTGCTGCACTGTGATTGCTTCGTGGTTAAGAATAGTCCCCTAGGACTGGAGAATAGTCCCCTAGGTCTTGAGAATAGTCCCCTAGGACTTGAGAATAGTCCCCTAGGACTTGAGAATGGTCCACCAGGACTGGAGAATGGTCCCCCAGGACTGGAAAATAGTCCCCTAGGACTGGAAAATAGTCCATTAGGACTTGAGAATAGTCCCCTAGGACTGGAGAATGGTCCCCTAGGACTGAAAAATGGTCCCCTAGGACTGGAGAATAGTCCCCCTAGGACTGGAGAATAGTCTCCTAGGACTTGAGAATAGTCCCCTAGACTTAAGAATAGTCCCCTAGACTGAGAATAGTCCCCTAGGACTGGAGAATAGTCCCCTAGGACTTGAGAATAGTCCCCTAGACTGGAGAATAGTCCCCTAGACTTGAGAATAGTCCCCTAGACTTGGGAATAGTCCCCTAGACTGGAGAATAGTCCCCAGGACTTGAGAATAGTCTCCTAGGACTTGAGAATAGTCCCCTAGGACTTGAGAATAGTCCCCTAGGACTGGAGAATAGTCCCCTAGGACTGGAGAATAGTCCCCTAGGACTTGAGAATAGTCCCCTAGGACTTGAGAATAGTCCCCTAGGACTTGAGAATAGTCCCCTAGGACTTGAGAATAGTCCCTTAGGACTTGAGAATAGTCCCCTAGGACTTGAGAATAGTCCCCTAGGACTTGAGAATAGTCCCCTAGGACTTGAGAATGGTCACGTAGGACTTGAGAATGGTCTCCTAGGTTATGGTCTTAGTCCCCAAAGATGCATCTCAAGTCCCTAAAGATGCGTTTTAAGTCCCCAAAGATGCATTTTTTTTTCACCAAGAAAAAAACAAAATGTTTTCTTGTAAGTTATTTATTCCACCCTATCTCTATAATAAGCCAAAAATGCTGTTCGATAATGTAAAAAGCATATTTATAAAAAATACATAAGAATTGTGCTGGATTTGCCTTGATGACATCACCAAGCTGAAGGACATATACTGTACGAGGTGTTTTTAAGAATATTTACATAGTTTCTTCACCACTTTGTTTCTATAAATTTTATCTATCATATATGAAAATATGAAAATCCATGGGAATATTCTTTTAAACCGATGAAATATTACTCACCCACATTGCTGCACAGATAGACAATGCCATGCACACTATGAACTCACCCGCATTGCTGCACAGATGGTCTATGCCATGCACACTATGGTCTCACCCACATTGCTGCACAGATGGTCAATGCCATGCACACTATGAACTCACCCGCATTGCTGCACAGATGGTCAATGCCACGCACACTATGAACTCACCCACATTGCTGCACAGATGGTCAATGCCATGCACACTATGAACTCACCCACATTGCTGCACAGATGGTCAATGCCACGCACACTATGAACTCACCCACATTGCTGCACAGATGGTCAATGCCATGCACACTATGAACTCACCCACATTGCTGCACAGATGGTCAATGCCACGCACACTATGAACTCACCCACATTGCTGCACAGATGGTCAATGCCATGCACACTATGAACTCACCCACATTGCTGCACAGATGGTCAATGCCACGCACACTATGAACTCACCCACATTGCTGCACAGATGGTCAATGCCACGCACACTATGAACTCACCCACATTGCTGCACAGATGGTCAATGCCATGCACACTATGAACTCACCCACATTGCTGCACAGATGGTCAATGCCATGCACACTATGAACTCACCCACATTGCTGCACAGATGGACAATGCCACGCACACTATGAACTCACCCACATTGCTGCACAGATGGACAATGCCATGCACACTATGAACTAACCTAAATTGCTGCACAGATGGTCAATGCCATGCACACTATGAACTCACCCACATTGCTGCACAGATGGTCAATGCCACGCACACTATGAACTCACCCACATTGCTGCACAGATGGTCAATGCCATGCACACTATAAACTCACCCACATTGCTGCACAGATGGACAATGCCATGCACACTATGAACTCACCTAAATTGCTGCACAGATGGTCAATGCCATGCACACTATGAACTCACCCACATTGCTGCACAGATGGTCTATGCCACGCACACTATGAACTCACCCACATTGCTGCACAGATGGTCAATGCCATGCACACTATAAAATCACCCACATTGCTGCACAGATGGACAATGCCATGCACACTATGAACTCACCCACATTGCTGCATAGATGGTCAATGCCATGCACACTATGAACTCACCCACATTGCTGCACAGATGGTCAATGCCAAGCACACTATGAACTCACCCACATTGCTACACAGATGGGTCAATTGCCACAATGCCATGCACACTATGAACTCACCCACATTGCTGCACAGATGGTCAATGCCATGCACACTATGAACTCACCCACATTGCTGCACAGATGGTCAATGCCACGCACACTATGAACTCACCCACATTGCTGCACAGATGGTCAATGCCACGCACACTATGAACTCACCCACATTGCTGCACAGATGGTCACATGCCATGCACACTATGAACTCACCCACATTGCTGCACAGATGGTCAATGCCATGCACACTATGAAATCACCCACATTGCTGCACAGATGGACAATGCCACGCACACTATGAACTCACCCACATTGCTGCACAGATGGTCAATGCCATGCACACTATGAACTCACCCACATTGCTGCACAGATGGTCAATGCCATGCACACTATGAACTCACCCACATTGCTGCACAGATGGTCAATACCATGCACACTATGAACTCACCCACATTGCTGCACAGATGGTCAATGCCATGCACACTATGAATATAATGGTTGGGATTATTCTCTTCTCACTTAGCATCCGCTGAAGCTGCTTCATGGGACCCATCAGAAAAAGTGATCTAGTGAAATACAAAATGGAAAGTGAGGAAATGAAATCACAAGAAATAAGCAAATCTTTCATGATTTCCAGACTTAGTATTGTAACTAGATCTATATGAGAAAATGTTTTCAAATCTTGTTCCAAGTCATACCTAGCATGAATTTACATGTGACCTATTTAATTAAATAGTATTGAAACATTACCTTCACTTCAACCACATTTCACCCCATGTGTGACAGTAGTTGAGGGAGGGGGTCCCTATTATCATGTGCAGGCTTGGATCCATTAGATTAACTTGGATTTTGCTGCAGCCACAGTAGAAGTTTGAATTTGAGGCAAACAAAATTCTAGGAGCACCCTGTGATCGATAATTTGGAACTTTTAATCACAATTCCAACGGAATAGTAGCATTTTAAATCTACTATTCCGTTTAATATTTCACTATTCCTGTTTTGTTTTTTTTCTCTCAGAAAACAACAATAACACAGATATTGAGTTTAATTCAAATAATCACAAATACACATCATTTTATCATACAAGGTTTTCATCTTCAGAATCGGTTCAAGAATTAACCTCAGCCTCGTGCTCGTCATCATCACTCTTCACTGGAACTATCCTCCTGAGGCTCTTGATTTTCTTCTTCTGACTGTCATGCATAAAAGCAACCCAAAAATACTTAAAGGGATGTTTCGCGCAACCAGTATGGCAAAAGTATTGACTCCATTGCCCAAATATACTCTGGAATTTTGCTTTTCAAATCATGAAAATTTTATTTCTACAGTGTCAATCATCATTTTTATGGAAAATGTCCATGGAAATTTGGTTTAGAAAGAACAGGAAAGTTCCCTTCAATGTCATTTAATCTTAACATCGCGTAACTTTTTTTCCGTACCCTCTAATAAAATCTTGCATACTGTGATACCTCGCGATAACAAATTTCAAATTACGCCACGCTGAAATACTTTTCATATTAGTCCTCTGGAAAAAGTGGCTGCAGTGTTTGTAAAGCATGCAAAATTTCAGCAATCTTTTTCGTTCGTTTATTTTGCAATACTTTTTTCTTTCTTGCAAAAAATATTTTGGTAATATTTACATGTAAATATACTGATGAAGTATTTTGACCATGTATTTTTGGTCAATTTTACAGCTTGTAAAACGGGTCTTGATTAAGTGGGATCAACGCCTAATTAATGCCATTTTATTTTCACTGTCAGACTGTTTACTGCTGCACATCACAGTGCATATCACAATGATTTTTTTACTATCACAGTGGAATACTGAAAAAGAATGAGTTGATATTCGTTCAATATTTTACTATTTTGGGAATAGCGGAGAAGCGTTAATTTTGAACCCTGTTAGGGCAAATATAGGGCCTCTGATGTTGATTTTAGATTAATTAATTAATTGGAGAATCAATGATTGATGAGAATTTTTGGTATGCCAAAAGCAAAGGTCATAAATTGCCAAAAAAGCCTCTCATCTAGAACCTGCCTGGCATGGAACCCAAGCCCACCCTGACATGGTTAAACCTGCACGAAGCCGAAGCCCACTGGTATAGCTTTAGTCAACAATGCACGCAGGTTTCCACACCAACTACAAGGTTACAGTGCACAAAGATAACAGAGGTTCAGTTATATCAAAATACTTATAAGAACAATGGTGCAACTTAAGAAAAGGTGAACTACATAAAAATGTACAAATACACATCGAGGAGGGGGGGGGCGGGGGACAAGGGGGAAACTGGTCAATGAGTAATCAGTTGAAAAAGAGGCAGATCTTGATTTTTTTTTTTGAAGTGCAAAAGACTTAGTTTTTCTCTTTTTGTTGGCATTATTTGTGTAACTTATTTAGGCGATGTACTGAAAGGAATTGTTAAGTAGGTCCTAACTCATTAATTGTCATTTTATCTCAAAATCTGGTGATTATCATTCTTGCAATTTTTTTGTATCTGCATGGTAGTGCAATCTAATAAAGCTGTTATTCAACACAGGAGTGCTATCAAAGTGAATCAAATTATATTGTCAAAAATTTTCTTGTAAATTCCTAGTAGTTCGTACAGTATGCTAAGTAGCAAACCTTTTGTACATTGTTAACGGGCATGGTCATTTTCCCTGGTTTGTTCCAAGTTTAGTAACTTAATGCAATATTAGCATATTTAAATAAATGCAGTAATGACATAAGTCATAAAATCTTTTCAGTTTTTACCACCTTTGATACTTTAGCATTTGTTATGCATCTGTCTATTTAGGTTTAATTGAAAATTGGGAACAATACAAATTGAAGAAAAAACAGTCCATATTAAGATACGCCATATGTACAGTAATTCACTCTTTAGAAACCGAAGTACATTTTTTTCTAAATATTTAAAAAGACAGTTTCCATCACTAAAATACAGCACTTTTCAACTTTTCAAAAAAGTGTCCCAAACTTGAAATTTTTGTCTCCCTGTAGTCTTGAATAAGCTTTCTCAAAAGATAGTGGGATCAAATCTCACCTCGGGCCCTGTGCTGTGTCCTTGAGCAAGAACCTTTATTTCATTTGCTCCAGTTCACTTACATATACAGTAGGTGTGAAATGAGCACCAGTTTCGACTGGGGGCTTAACCTGTGATGGACCATGGACCATCCAGGGAAGTCCAGAACTCTTATCCGCTTAGCACCATGGAAACTGGGAAAAAGCACCTAACTTATGGGTCTAATGGCTTGGGTGGATTTAACTTAACTAATAATCTTAAATAAGCTTTCTCAAAAAAAGAATGCCGTTACAAATTTCAGCAATAGTATTATACTGTAAAAAATACTCACCCAATAATTATGAGAATATTTGCTATGGAATAAAAGAGAGCAAAGAGCTTTACACCCCAAGGTGTGGGAAACGTCAAAAGCAACAAAGACTGAAAAGAAAGAAACATATAAGGGAAGAACGTATACTACAATCTTCTAAACTATCACATCAAACAAAGTTATACAATAAGAGTTACATGTACATACACATATAAAATAAAGGGATTCAATTTAATGGTCAAGCAAGTTCTCTTTCTACTTAGAGCTTGTTTGACCACACAACTAATGCTTTAATGTATTGTTATAAAACATTAACTTACAAAAATGTTATCATAAACTATAATAAGTATATTTTTATACAATAATATACGTATAAAAAATATATACATAAAAACCTAAAATCCATTCCAGAAAACAACAAGCACACCAAAGTAGACATGGGTGGGATTTGCCTACTGAAATTGTGTGTGTGGGGAGGGGGGGGAGGGGGGAAAGTCAACAGTGGGGAGGGGGAAACCACAAATTCATGCTAAGATGCAAAAAATTACCATACTAAAAATACAACTTCTGAAACAAGTGGGGGAAGTGCCCCCTTCAAATCCCGCCTATGAAAGTAGACATACAGTACCTGTACTGCAGTTATTACTACAGTACAAGGGATTTTCATGGACTGACCAAAGGTACGTGGAGAAATGAGCTAAATTGATTGAAACGAAATCAAAAAATTATAAGAGAAAATTTCCCATCTATATCAGGTAACAAATAAAAGTTCAACAGCTTGCTAACTTTCAGGACTCCATATGCAAATTTGTGACTTATGACTGGGCATATTTCCTTGTGTAAATCCATAGTTTGTATCCTGTGCAAGCTGATACCAACCAAGAGGATTTGAATCTTAACTATAACATATAAGGCATGGTCAGAAAATTGACGAAGTCGTCTGCTTTATCTGAGTGTACTTATACATATATATTCATACTTATATATATATATATATATATATATACATATATATTATTAAGCTGTTTTCTCTTTCATACATCACAACTTTCGCATATGTTAAAATTTCTTCAAACTATAATTAGCCATATCTCGGAGACTGCAAGTGATATTATCGTAACTTTAAGACTACTGTACATGTAATTGATGTAATAAGCACCCAGGACGCTTACAAAAATAAAGTTGCACCACTTTTATGGCCCAAAGTTTCTTATTACTGTAATACAGCACCCATGCTCAGGATGCACACAGTGTGATATTGGAACTGCACATGTGAACTAGTATATATACTAGTCCACAATAACCAATACAAAAACATTATGAGCGTCACACACAAAAAGCAGATAAGCAAGTTAATGTAACAAAACATGAGTATTTTAAGTCTTCATGTTCATCAAATTATTTATGTTATTAGTCAAAAAATGTTGGGTGGGCGCTTATTAGAGCAGGGGCGCTTAATACATAGAATATGGTATTCTGTTCAGCATTAAAAGCTATTTCTGGTAAATATAAATCCCCTAACTGTCTATATATCTTGAAGTCACTTCTGGACGTACTTCTAAAACTGAATTTGTAAGAAACTCACAAAGTGCCAACTACTCATGAAATAAACAAAGGAAAATACATACATAGGTGCATCTACTACCAAGGACTGACAAAAATGTGTCTAACAAGGACTTGCATATGTCATGCGTGGAAACATTAGAGTATCAACTACTGTATTCCATAAAAGCAAATTTAATTTAAAAGCATCCAATATAGTCGGTGCTCTTTTGAAAATTTAAGAAGGTTGTAAGGTCTTGGCCAAAAACAAATGTTGTCATATTAACAGTGTTTTCATATTACCCATGGACCCATCCCAAATGACGTCAGATGCCCTATTTGTTCAAATTGACCATTTGCAAATATTTTCTTCTGAGACCCACATGTACAGTAAGTCAGTGCCCTAGCATTGCTAAATCCATTGGGCTGCCCTGCCCCCATTCTGGTCCGCCCTACACCTATTCTGGTCCACCCTGCCCCTCAAAAAAAATGTTTACGAAAAAGAAAGATTTTTTTTATATAAATATATATATATATATATATATATATATATATTATATGTATATATATATATATATATATATATATATACATATATATATATATATATATATATATATATATATATATATATATATATATATATATATATATATATATATAAATATATATATATATATATATATATATATATATATATATATATATATATATATATATATATATATATATATATATATATATATATATATATATATATATATATATATATATATATATATATACATTTATATATTTATACATATATAAAAAAACAAAATTATGTATTAAAACTTACAGTAATAAATCAACCCATAAATGAAATACCTTACATGTATAAAGAACACAGAATAAAAGCATAATAAGAAATGTCTTGTTTGGCTCATGAATGATCCTTATGAGTCAGAATTATGTTTTATTCTGGGGTATAATTATAAGCCCTGGACCACACGCCGAAAAGGCGCAGCGCTTCGCAAGTGCACTAATGTGCCCCTCAGCAAGTCTAACATCCTGCCCTTTTTAAATCAAGCTAGGGGTCTGTAGGGCTGTCACAATATTTGTTAATTAGATATCGATTATCATGGACAAAAATATCGCATTTATGGTACGATTATTAATTTTCAAAACTGATTGTGCTTTCAGCATGCAGATCTACATTTTTCCATAAAATTTAAGATCTAAGAAAAGAAAAGGAATAATAAAAGATTCAGATTTGCTGCAAATAATCTGTTGAAATCTCATATTGAGATGCGTCTAAAACTTTTGGTTTCGCAAATGTTGTAATTATTTTGCAGTTATGAATGAAAATTGCATTATTATGATATGTGTATTTTTGATATCATGGAAAAAGCAATATCACGTTAATCGACATATCGTGACAACACTAAAGTCTTGGTCATCCTGGAAGTCCTTAGATGATCAACGTGCGTCAGCTTCAGCTCCTCCATAGAATAGCAATACAAACATACAATACCGCTGTTCTGTGAGTGGAAAATGTCAAACATGGAAACTTACCAACAATGCAAGAATACAACCAGTGATGAAACAAGCAGCAAAGCCCTTCAGTCTGGTTTCCCAGCTGAAGGAGGTTCCCTCGTACACCTGAAATAAAGGTAAATGATGAATATAATAAAATGTCAAAAAAATGTACTATGGGTATTAAAGGGATCATTGAATCACCCGTCCAGCTGCCTGGGACAGTCAAAATCATATACAGTACACGGGCAACCAATTTGAATCAACCATGAAAGATTGGCACCCTTACATCAACGATGTTTGGTTTTTCCACATGTTAGAAAATTGAACATCTATTATTTCAGGAACGGTTTAAGCGGACACAACGTGTACATTATATAAGAAATATTTAGTAAGGATTCTGCTAGTAGCAATGTCGAAGATGTCTTTAGGGCACAATATTGGCATGTCAATTTTAACTCAACGCTCTCAAGAATAATTATTTCATTTGGTGTTCGCTTTGATAAAACTCTTAATTGATGTTATTGCTGCATGTGTTTGGCTGTTGCAGCTTGTTAACCTGCTTTTCCTGGGTTCAAAATTCCTAAACTGACCAGGTCTATTGTCACTGGTTGGACGACATACTTCTTGGCATGTAATTCTATTGTTCTACTCTATCTCAAGTGTTTACCTCGAACCCTTAGTTATGATAATTTGGCTGGTATTTGATGAAGCAGCAGGGATTCATGCAAATAGCCATAAGAGTCATACTTGTTGCTTCTTGATTGGCTGAGGCTGGTCATGTGATCTACCCTATAGGGCATTGCCTAACAACTGTTTAAGTTGACTGCTGAGTTCTTGTAATTCCAAGTTTAGTTGACGTTTTGAGCTCAAAGGCAGCAGACCTATCAGCCTGAGTTGTGTAGGTTGACAATTAAGTCCAGCAGAAAGCCTCACCACATGGAACCATCGAAAGTATATGTGGCTGGGACTTAGACAATGGTCTGTAGGCCTGCACATCTCATGCAAACAGTCTGAGAACCATTTTTGTTTTTCTATAATTGTGGTTGTAAAGCTACCAGTTTTCATTTGCAGATATTTTGTAATAAACTTTCATTTCTTTACTGGAAGATCTTTTGTAATTTCGCGGCCTGTTACATTGAGGCAGCGATGGGATCTGTTGAAAGGATTGAGCATTGGCACGGAATTGCTAAAAATGGCTACCATAGGAAGACAATGAGTATCATTGGCAGAGGTAGATTTGGAAAGTCAGGGACTGCTAGATAAACTTAAAAGGATTCTCGGCCCGTTACAATCTAAATCTAAGTATAGAAATGAAATTCCTACTATCATTATCTACTATGATTGGAGTAAACAGCGTGCTTAAACAATATTTTGAAACTCTAAAGGTCTCTACATCCATGCAGAATAATCTTGATTATTTTAATGATAAGTGGTATTTTTGGAAAAGAATTTTCTCTTGATTTTAAACATGTTTGCATGTTTTGATTTATCTGTTGCACAAAAATGCTGTGCCTTTGTATTACCCTTTGTATTACGGGCAACCATAATTTTGCTGGGTCTGCCCATCGGACAACCAAATTTTTTAGCAGTTTCCATTAAAAATGTGTATAATATTGTGTATAGGCAACCTGATTATGTCTAAAATAAATGCAAAGTTTAATGCCCTATGGACAAGCTATTTTTAGGTTATTGGTCAAAATTCAATATTCATAACAAAATTACAACATCAACGTATAGTAATGTGGGGCTTCAAATCATTTAACCATGACACAAAAAGGGCAAAATTTGATTTTGTTGTACAGTAGGTTTAAGGTGTTTTGTCGTGTGATGAAGACTTCCACCACAATTGACAAAACACATGTTCTTTATATTAACAAAAAAGAATGTCTTATTTGCAGTAAATCCTTAATATAATATAGGATTCAATTTCAGCATTTTGTAAACCTTATTTTTCTTCCGATAAAGTAGTCCTCCAATTGGAGTATAAACGTACTGTGAACTACTGTAGGGCCTAAACGCATTCTTGGTGGGAGGTAAAAATGTGCATAGTAATAAGAAGGTCACCTAAAGTCACTTTTTTTGTCATGTTTTGGATGAGAGTGCTCCAGTTCAGCTTTTTGTGCAGCGTAACTCCCAGATACTTGGCAGTTTCCACCTACTCTAAGATGTGACCATGTATCATGAAGTTGGCCATTAGTGGAGTGCGCTTGGTGGGAACATGTAAAAGGCTGGCATTTGGGGATGGAATTCCATCTGCCAATCTGCTTCCCATTGTTCAAGACCATCCAGGTCGGGTTGGAGGGCCCTTGGGTGTTTATCATTCTTTATACGATAGTAGACACAGGCATGTCTAACTGTACAGTAGATGAGGTACGTGACCTATTCTGGGAGGCAGTGTTCACATTAAGGTGCGTGATTGTGGGATTCCCGCACATATTATCAAAATTTGTCCCGCCCCAAAAATAATTGAAGGGGGAAATTCCAAAAAAAAAATGATTATCCTAAAAAAACCAAATAACCTTTTTAGCCAAATTTTGGTATTTTTGGACCTTTTTTTTCTTCAAAAAAGAAATCCCCCCTCCCTTTAAAAAAACACATTACAAAACAGGAAAAAATCCCCCAAAAATGTTGCACTCCCGGTGAACAATGCTGGGATGTCATTGATGTGGACCTATGACACTTCCTTGGGGTACATCTGACTGAACTGGGGCTGAGCTGGAGTATTCACCATCAAGAAGTACACGCTGTTGGCAATCAGTCAGAAAATCCTGCAGCCACACAAGTGTTGGTCCTTTTATCCCGTAGTACTGAGCTATATTTGTATAGTAATCTTTCTTGTGGAAATTTGTTGAAAGCCTTGTGAGAAATCAAGGATGATAAGATCTACTGTACCTGGTCCTTCTTGCCTAATTTCTTTGCAAGTTCTTGCACAGTGAGAATCAATTAAGACTCACAAGAACGTTTTCTCCTAAAGCCATGCTGAGCATTATTCAAGATGTTGTGTGTGTCAGGTATTTCATGATGCAGCTATAAAGGATGTGTTCGAGAATCTTACAAAATACAATGGTCAGAGAGATCGGACGGCAATTAGCAGCCCTGCAATGATCACCTTCTTTAATAAAGACAGGAACAACATCAGCTTTCTTCCATCCAGGTGGGATTGTGCCTTGGTTGATTGAGGCCTAGAAGAAGGTAAAGACATCAGTAAGTAACCTGTGGAGCAGTTATCTTCAAGAGACAAGTTGGTATTTGGTCAGGTCCAGATGCCTCTTCTTTTTTTCTTTTTGCGGTTAAGTTTCAAACATCAAAAATTGATGACTATAGAAACGGTGCAGCTTGTTCAGGCTACTCAGGAGGTTTAGAACTCCATAGCTTCTCATATGAATCTCAGGCATTGGTGGAAATGGACAAGGATCTTTATTCTCCTTGATGGTGACTTGTCTTCATTGCTATTGAACATGCGTAAGAACTGATCATTTAATATATTGGCGCTCGTTTTACTATCAAAGTAAGTAAGACATCTGCTTTCTGCAGAGAAGCCGCTCTGCTGTTGTCACATCTCTTGCTTTTTATGAAACCCCAGAATTTCTTTGGGTTTTTGGACTGCTCTGGACTGATGATGTTTACTAAGTATGAGTTGTATGCCTTCTTGCACTCTTTGTATGTGGCTTGTTTTAATTGCTTGTAACATAATCATACAGTATGTCAAAAGGCAAACTACCCCTTGGACCTGTGGGCTTTGATAAACTTCTCTTTTTCCTTCCCGACATGCTCTTCAATGAGCCAGCAGTAATCCACGGCTTATGGAATCTAGTTGATGACATTTTGGAGGGAACTGTCTTGTCAAGGATGGTCATGAGGGAATTGCAAATGTTTGGTTTGGTTTGTTGATGTTTAACAGCACCACGACAGTCAGAGTCAATTGTGCCAAGAGGGTGTTAAAAACTAAGGTGCTTGAGTTAGGATACAGAGGAAAGAGAGGAGGGATAGAGGGAAGGGAGGAGAGAAGGTGAATAAGGGAAAGGAGAAAGAGTTATAAAAAAGAAGAGGAAGGTAAGGCAGAGAAGGGAAAGAAAGGGAGGTTTAGATCAGGTGGAATAGATTGCTGTTGCGGAGAAAGGTGGTGAAGTTGCAAATGTACATGTACATGACTGGCACAGGGCAGGAGATGTTGAATATGGCTTTGAAGGTGGTGCTAAATTCCTCAGTACTAGAACTAAGTGCATCAAGGTCTGCCCTCTTCCAAATGAAAATCTTCCTTCTCAAGTGGTGCTCTTTTTTGCTGAGCAACCACATCAGAGTCTACAAGGACAATGTTATGATCACCAATACCTGGAAGGGGTTCACATCAATGCATGAGAGAAGGGCAATTTGTCAGGAAAATGTCAAAAGTTGCATTCAGCCTTGTAGGAAGGTTGACCATTTGCTCCAGGCAGCAGCCATGGACAGGGTAATCGAGAGGAATCGCATGCCCGTGGAAAAACTGGGCCCCCAGAGAATTCAGGCCCCCATGTAGCTTGTACGATCCCTTATAACCCGGGCCCCCAAGAACACCGGGCCTGAGGGTATTTCCCCTGGTTCACACCCCATGTCGGTAGCCCTGGTCATGGAGTACATCCAAGAACCTGCTGTTTAATGCATGTGGGTACTGGTTGCTTGTGACCAATTAAGAGCTCCATGTGATGTCTGGTACATGTAGATTGATGTCACCGCCCACCTTAGATTAATCTAAAAAGTTAAAAACTTAAACTCTATACCCTTAACCTAAAAGTTAATTGAAAACATAAGAAATATACTTAAATCAAAATTGAGAGGGAAAATAACAACATTTCCAATGCCTAAAGGCTAGTGATTTACTATGATACCCATACTAGGAAAAGAACGCTATTTTATTTCAATATCCCTTTGATCCAAAACATCAAGAAAAAAGTTATAACAAACATTACAAGCAGATAACACAACACTTTGCACAATGCGTGCAAAGAGAAACTTCATTTTGATTAATTACAAACCTGCATTATACCCCCAAAATAATGAGAATTTTAATCTTTAATGTACATGTAGGCCTAAATACTGGAATGGACATCACTGTAGAATTTTGTGCATCATGTGTAGGATTGGTGTGGTGTGTTACTATCACAAAGAATCAAAAATAACAATAATAACAACGTATGTTGAGTTAATTTCACAACTTTTATGGTTTAGATAGATGTCTGGATAAGCCTAGCTCTCTTTTTAAAATTTGAAATTAGCCTAACTGCAGTGTTAGGACTATCATTCAACATCAAAACAAAAAGTTACATTCAAATTTCAATGGTCAAAATACAGAGGGGAAAAAACAGTACACAATCGCTATAAATGCAATACACAATATATTATCTTAATCCTGGATTGCTGTTAGTAGACAAGGCCAGAATTCTATCTGAAAAAAAAGAACAAAAAAAAACTGGCATAGCCTAAACTAATCAGATAACATATGACTGTGTACTGTAGCCATATGCATCGGCTGTGCACAGTCAGAAGGCTGTGTATACTTTATAATGTAAAAAACGTTTACATTGCTCAACATAATAGCGTAACCGAATATTGACGACGCACGGCTTAAAATAAGCCTTTCCGCGACGAATTTGTGGCTGTTGCCTTTTGTAATTAGAAGTTAAAAAAGTTGTCCTACTATGTAAAAATAACATGAACATACTCAAAAAAGACTTAATCTTAATGGGCACCTACGTTTTAAACCTTAATGGCTGTTGTAAATTGGTTAAAACAAGAAATTATTTCACTAATCCTATTTCGCGATGGTTCAATGTACAAAGCATTGAAGTGTCTGTACCTAACTAATTGAAAACACTGCGAACGTCCAAGCGTCAAAAGAATCCGCGGGCGTACACCACTAAATCGAACAACTAGCGTGCGTGCCAATAATCACAAACCTTAGATGTTGAAAGTATAAACGAGATCTGACAACAATACGTAACATATAACACATGGTGAATGTAAACGAGAATATTAACCATATCGGCCACCATTGTTCATGTACACAGGCGGGATTTGAGAGGGAAATTGAAAGGAAGGCCACCCCCTTTCCTTTCCCGTACCCCCCTCCCACACACTGTTCCCGAATTTGTACCTTTTGTAAAAATATTTTCTGCATTTTAGCGTGATTTTGTCTCCCCAAACTTTTGATTTTGCCCCACTTTCGATAGGAAAATTCCACCCACTTTTCATGTTGGTATGCGTCACGAGGCTAAATTGGTCCGGGATAAGGAGTATGGCAATTACTGAGCCAAAATATAGAATTTTGTTTGAACGAAATATTTTATTACAGGTCTACAATTTAATTGACAAAACAGTTACCGTCTTAATTTCATTTTTGTTAATAAATGGAGACACCCCCCCACCTCTAGTGGATGGAATCTCTGAGCCCATGCAGTATTCATTTTGAAAAGGCACTTTTGTAATATTTGTTTAAAAGTATCTGCAAATTCCGCTACAAATTCTTGCACCTCTGACAGTAATTGAGGTGAACTTTACATTTTCAACAGGGGCACTGTTATGATATTTTGCTACTGAGCCCTCTATTTTTCTCAGTAAGCCTGACCTTACAAGGTCGAGGTAAAATACCTCGTTGTACGCATATACAAAAAGAGTACATCATTGCAAAATAACAATCAATTTTTTTGCTGCCTTTATTCACGAACTTATCCAGTTATAATCACAATAAATTATTGCAGGCACTTTATTCATTTGTGAGTGGGGCACCGTTCCCCTGCCCTCCCCGTTCCTACACTTATGTATTGAGCATCACGATATGGACATGAAATTCATTAAAACAAATTTTCAATAACTGCCTGAAGAACAATTATTGACTAAGCTAGACTTTCTTTTAATTGTATAGACCTAAATTCTTTTCCACATATTTTTTACCGTTTTTCCACTTTTCTTTATTTCACTTAAATGATATCTTATTGCATATCAAACATGCTCCTCTATCTTAATATGTGATACTAAGTTTTTCTCGCGCTGGTGACTCGTTGTCTCTCAAGAAGAATGTAAGTGCGAATATATGAAAACTAACACTCGCCAGCGTAATCTGGCCTGAGCTGTGCGTTACTTTTGTACGCCCGTCGCGAGTCAGACGGACAAAATTGTCAAGGTAAACAATTAGCTCCCAAAATCATTCAATTTCATTCCTTTTTGTTGTATATAAGAAGATAAAAATGTATTTAGTAAGTTTACAATATAATTGTCATTAAATTGAAAGCTCGTCAGTTCTATTTTTAATGGTTTTGCCATCATAATTTCTAAAAGTGTTGGTCGTATGATGGGTCCAAATGAAAATCCCAATGGAAGTTTGTGTTGAGTTGTCTCACTCAGTATTGCAAGTAAGTTCAAGTAGTGTGTAGCATGTAGGGCATACTGAGTGAGATGTTTATCTCACTAAGCCTAGACATGTCTTAATATTTTCGCGGAATTGATCAAGGCCTGCATTTGCATATAGCAACACTAGCTTAACGTTTAACATGAAGAATGTACTACAGAGTGCATTTCTAAGCAACTTACTTGCGCCACAATACTGACTTCATCATCATCATCTTCGTTACCCTGAAGTACTCGTTTTAATTTGTCCATCTGTTTTTAAAATATTCAGTAATTTGATCGTCAGTCCGACACAACGTTACCTCAACTCGACTCCACCCGCGTGAAGATTGTTACTTGTTACTTATTACTTATTCGCTGCCGCTGTGAACGTGAATAATATGGCCGTGGTGTCGGGTGTTTGAAAGTCGCGCATACCGATGCGAATAACTACCTTTCCATTACTCATTCAAAATTTGTTCCATTGAACGCTTGGAATTCGGGTTTGTATAGGCTTCCGTCACTACGTTTTTTGGCCCGATGTTAAATGTGGTTGGTGTGGTTTTTTCCCAGTAAGGCATTTTATTTATTTCAGATTATAGCCTAAATATCAGGAGGCAGAACTGAGCTGGCAACATATGTTGTTATCGAAAAGTTTGTTTTTGGTGACACGATTGGTGTCTTTAATAGGATTTACAGGCTGGCATACAGACATTTGGAATACTGTGTCACTTAGCAGGAACCACTACCCGGTAGGACTATTCCTTAACTGTCTAAAGATATGACTTTTAATACCCCCAGCCCCGTCGGAGATAGGAACATCGAGCGTTGGAGTGCCCCTTCTCTTCGCTAATATATTCCCCTAGTATATACGTTATTATATAAAATACATGTAGTAAATAAACTCGATTTATCGTACAATTACTCTAAAGATCGCTTAGCTTATGCCTTCATCCTATATATATATATATATTTATATATATATTCTTTACCTATACAATGGTATAAATTTTAAAGCTCCCATCCCCGTCGGGGATGGTTAAGTTGGGCGTTCAAATGCCCCCACCCCTTCAATGATATTTTGCAGTTACGGAAAAGTTTATAGTGCAATAACTCACAAAGTCGCCACTGTGTTACTTAACTGATGCCTTCACCATATAGATATTTTCTTTACCGGTACAATTATATGACTTTTGATACCCCCAGCCCCGTCGGGGATAGGTTAATCAAGCGTTGAAGTTCCCTTCCCCTTCATTAATATGTTCCCGTAGTACTATATAATACATTAAAAAATAAATCTAGACTGCGCGTACAATTACTCTAAAGATCGCCACTGTGTCACTTAGCAGAAACTGCTACCCGGTAGAAGTATTCCTTAGCTATCTAGTGATATAATTTTTAATACCCCCAGCCCCGTCGGAGATAGGTACATCGAGCGTTGAAGTGCCCCTTCCCGTCAATAATACGTTCCCGTAGTAAATACATGTAGAAAATAAACTAAATTTATCGTACAATTACTCTAAAGGTCGCCACTGTGTCACTTAGCTGAAACAACTATCTGGTAGAACTATTCTTTAGCTATCTAATGATATAACTTTTAATACCCCCAGCCCCGTCGGAGATAGGTACATTGGTCGTTCAAATGTCCCCACCCCTTCATTTATATTTTGGAGTTACGGAAAGGTTTATGGTGCAATAACTCCTAAAATCGCCACTGTGTCACTTAGCTGAAAAAACTATCCGATAGAACTGTTCTTTAGCTATCTAATGATATAACTTTTAATACCCCCAGCCCCGTCGGAGATAGGTACATCGAGCGTTGAAGTGCCCCTTCCCGTCACTAATAATAATACGTTCCCGTAGTAAATACATGTAGAAAATAAACACAATTTATCGTACAATTACTCTAAAGATCGCCACTGTGTCACTTAGCTGAAACAACTATCCGATAGAACTGTTCTTTAGATATCTAATGATATAACTTTTAATACCCCCAGCCCCGTCGGAGATAGGTACATCGAGCGTTGAAGTGCCCCTTCTCTTTATTAATACATTCCCCTAGTATATACGTCATTACATAAAATACATGTAGAAAATAAACTAAATTTATCGTACAACTACTCTACAGATCGCCACTGTGTCACTTAGCTGAAACAACTATCTGGTAGACCTATTCATTAGCTATCTAATGATATAACTTTTAATACCCCCAGCCCCGTCGGAGATAGGTACATTGGTCGTTGAAGTGCCCTTCTCTTCATTAATACATTCCCTAGTATATACGTTAGTATATAAAATACATGAAGAAAATAAACTAAATTTATCGTACAATTACTCTAAAGATCGCCACTGTGTCACTTAGCTGAAACAACTATCTGGTAGAACTATTCTTTAGCTATCTAATGATATAAGTTTTAATACCCCCAGCCCCGTCGGAGATAGGTACATTGGTCGTTCAAATGCCCCCACCCCTTCATTTATATTTTGGAGTTACGGAAACGTTTATAGTGCAATAACTCCTGAAATCGCCACTGTGTCACTTAGCTGAAACTACTATCCGGTAGAACTATTCTTTAGCTATCTGATGATATAACTTTTAATACCCCCAGCCCCGTCGAAGATAGGTACATCGAGCGTTGAAGTGCCCCTTCTCTTCATTAATACATTCCGCTAGTATATACGTCATTACATAAAATACATGTAGAAAATAAACTAAATTTATCGTACAATTACTCTAAAGATCGCCACTGTGTCACTTAGCTGAAACAACTATCTGGTAGAACTATTCTTTAGCTATCTAATGATATAACTTTTAATACCCCCAGCCCCGTTGCAGATAGGTACATTGGTCGTTGAAGTGCCCCTTCTCTTCATTAATACATTCCCCTAGTATATACGTCATTACATAAAATACATGTAGAAAATAAACTAAATTTAGCGTACAATTACTCTAAAGATCGCCACTGTGTCACTTAGCTGATGCCTTTATCCTGTATATATATTCTTTACCTATACAATGATTTTAATTTTAAAGCTCCCATCCCCGTCGGGGATGGTTAAATTGGGCGTTCAAATGCCCCCACCCTTTCAATTATATTTCGCAGTTACGGAAATGTTTATATTGCAATAACTCCTAAAATCGCCACTGTGTCACTTAGCTGAAACTACTATCCGATAGAACTTTTCTTTAGCTATCTAATGATATAACTTTTAATACCCGCAGCCCCGTCGGAGATAGGTACATCGAGCGTTGAAGTGCCCCTTCTCTTCATTAATACATTCCCCTAGTATATACGTCATTACATAAAATACATGTAGAAAATAAACTAAATTTATCGTACAACTACTCTACAGATCGCCACTGTGTCACTTAGCTGAAACAACTATCTGGTAGACCTATTCTTTAGCTATCTAATGTTATAACTTTTAATACCCCCAGCCCCGTCGGAGATAGGTACATTGGTCGTTGAAGTGCCCCTTCTCTTCATTAATACATTCCCCTAGTATATACGTTAGTATATAAAATACATGAAGAAAATAAACTAAATTTATCGTACAATTACTCTAAAGATCGCCACTGTGTCACTTAGCTGAAACAACTATCCGGTAGAACTATTCTTTAGCTATCTAATGATATAACTTTTAATACCCCCAGCCCCGTCGGAGATAGGTACATTGGTCGTTCAAATGTCCCCACCCCTTCATTTATATTTTGGAGTTACGGAAAAGTTTATAGTGCAATAACTCCTGAAATCGCCACTGTGTGACTTAGCTGAAACTACTATCCGGTAGAATTATTCTTTAGCTATTTGATGATATAACTTTTAATACCCCCAGCCCCGTCGGAGATAGGTACATTGGTCGTTCAAATGTCCCCACCCCTTCATTTATATTTTGGAGTTACGGAAACGTTTATAGTGCAATAACTCCTAAAATCGCCACTGTGTCACTTAGCTGAAACTACTATCCGGTAGAACTATTCTTTAGCTATTTGATGATATAACTTTTAATACCCCCAGCCTCGTCGGAGATAGGTACATTGGTCGTTCAAATGTCCCCACCCCTTCATTTATATTTTGGAGTTACGGAAACGTTTATAGTGCAATAACTCCTAAAATCGCCACTGTGTCACTTAGCTGAAACTACTATCCGGTAGAACTATTCTTTAGCTATTTGATGATATAACTTTTAATACCCCCAGCCCCGTCGGAGATAGGTACATTGGTCGTTCAAATGTCCCCACCCCTTCATTTATATTTTGGAGTTACGGAAACGTTTATAGTGCAATAACTCCTAAAATCGCCACTGTGTCACTTAGCTGAAACTACTATCCGGTAGAACTATTCTTTAGCTATTTGATGATATAACTTTTAATACCCCAGCCCCGTCGGAGATAGGTACATTGGTCGTTCAAATGTCCCCACCCCCTTCATTTATATTTTGAGTTACGGAAACGTTTATAGTGCAATAACTCCTAAAATCGCCACTGTGTCACTTAGCTGAAACTACTATCCGGTAGAACTATTCTTTAGCTATTTGATGATATAACTTTTAATACCCCCAGCCCCGTCGGAGATAGATACATTGGTCGTTCAAATGTCCCCACCCCTTCATTTATATTTTGGAGTTACGGAAACGTTTATAGTGCAATAACTCCTAAAATCGCTCTTGTGTCACTTAGCTGAAACAACTATCCGGTAGAACTATTCTTTAGCTATCTAATGATATAACTTTTAATACCCCCAGCCCCGTCGGAGATAGGTACATTGGTCGTTGAAGTGCCCCTTCTCTTCATTAATACATTCCCCCAGTATATACGTTAGTATATAAAATACATGAAGGAAATAAACTAAATTTATCGTACAATTACTCTAAAGATCGCCACTGTGTCACTTAGCTGAAACAACTATCCGGTAGAGCTATTCTTTAGCTATCTAATGATATAACTTGTAATACCCCCAGCCCCGTCGGAGATAGGTACATTGGTCGTTCAAATGTCCCCACCCCTTCATTTATATTTTGGAGTTACGGAAAAGTTTATAGTGCAATAACTCCTAAAATCACTACTGTGTCACTTAGCTGAAACTACTATCCGGTAGAACTATTCTTTAGCTATTTGATGATATAACTTTTAATACCCCCAGCCCCGTCGGAGATAGGTACATTGGTCGTTCAAATGTCCCCACCCCTTCATTTATATTTTGGAGTTACGGAAACGTTTATAGTGCAATAACTCCTAAAATCGCCACTGTGTCACTTAGCTGAAACTACTATCCGGTAGAACTATTCTTTAGCTATTTGATGATATAACTTTAATACCCCCAGCCCCGTCGGAGATAGGTACATCGAGCGTTGAAGTGCCCTTCTCTTCATTAATACATTCCCCTAGTATATACGTCATTACATAAAATACATGTAGAAAATAAACTAAATTTAGCGTACAATTACTCTAAAGATCGCCACTGTGTCACTTAGCTGAAACAACTATCTGGTAGAACTATTCTTTAGCTATCTAATGATATAACTTTTAATACCCCCAGCCCCGTTGCAGATAGGTACATTGGTCGTTGAAGTGCCCCTTCTCTTCATTAATACATTGCCCTAGTATATACGTCATTACATAAAGTACATGTAGAAAATAAACTAAATTTAGCGTACAATTACTCTAAAGATCGCCACTGTGTCACTTAGCTGATACCTTTGTCCTGTATATATATTCTTTACCTATACAATGATATTAATTTTAAAGCTCCCATCCCCGTCGGGAATGGTTAAATTGGGCGTTCAAATGCCCCCACCCTTTCAATTATATTTCGCAGTTACGGAAATGTTTATATTGCAATAACTCCTACAATCGCCACTGTGTCACTTAGCTGAAACTACTATCCGATAGAACTATTCTTTAGCTATCTAATGATATAACTTTTAATACCCGCAGCCCCGTCAAAGATAGGTACATCGAGCGTTGAAGTGCCCCTTCTCTTCATTAATACATTTCCCTAGTATTACGTTAGTATATAAAATACATGAAGAAAATAAACTAAATTTATCGTACAATTACTCTAAAGATCGCCACTGTGTCACTTAGCTGAAACAACTATCTGGTAGAACTATTCTTTAGCTATCTAATGATATCACTTTTAATACCCCAGCCCGTCGCGCCTTTAAAGTAGGGCGCCACCATTTATCACCCCCATTTTTCAAAATTGTTCTAGTCCAAGTCACCCCACTGGTCATCTCGCAAAGACGACATAAACAGATAAAGTTATGTATTATAGCTTTCTAAACCAGTAAACTCGGAAAATGTCAATAACTTTAATTTTCATCAGCGCTTTATCATTTAAATAGCATTTTGAAGACTTTTAAGTGGCTTTTTGATACGTTCCTAAATAATATTTTCTACTTCGATCATTTCGATCAGTTACTCATAAAGCACAGTGTTAATGGGAGTGCCTGGCTAACAAATGATATTTGATTAAAACAACATTAAATCACATTGTGGTGTATGGGATTTCCAATATAAAGTGCCTCCCAATGTTTCTCTTGAATTTGCTGTGCCCCACCCCCGAAAATTCCTGGTGAACGCCACTGTTGTATAAACATAATTATTTCAAAATTGGCTAGATATTTTGCATTTTTTCACGAAGTTTTTTCAATTATTATTAAAAATTATATTAAAAACGTTAAATCTAATTAACATGCGTCTTGGGCGGGGCTTAACGTGGTTTTACCAAATAATGCTTGTAAACACGAAATCTCCAGGACGACACATTGGATATATGTCATATGTGGCACACATGTATCCCATGGTCCGTAGATACGCCCTTTAATTTTTGGTGATGATGCAGTGTCATAGCTAGCTTTAATGGGGATTTTTTTTTGAAAAGCCAAAAATAGGGTTATCGGTTCAAAATTCATAATCGGTCCAAAAACGAGAAGGGGATAGGTAATTGGTTGAAAATCGCTAAATGGTTATTGTCTCGTGATCCATAAATGTTTGACTTTAACGTTTTTGGCAAAGAATGCAAATTTTGTGGACCCTAAGATTTCGCTAAGTAACCAAATAAATTTCCGATAGGGCTAAATGTTATGACAGGGCCAAAAAATTCCAATACGGCCAAAAAATTCTAACAAATTTTTACTGGTGGGGGGAAATTGCTCCGCCCCTTGTATCTACATCATTGTGATGAAGTAATGCATATTAGTGAGTGGGTTGAGTATTTTGTAATATACATAGGCCCTAGTGGGCGGAGCTTAATGTTGTTTTGCCAAATCAAGCTTGTAAACACAAATTCTCAAGAAAGACAATATATGAGTAACTATATGAGTAACTATTTTGAAGGTGATTTTATGAATGGAGGCTTTTTGGTGACCACCACTAATTTCTTTCCAATAATTCTGAAATGTCTGAAAATGTTAACAATTACAAGAAAGAGGTTAAAAATCTTATATTTTGCTAAATCTAAAGTTTGTTCAGTTTGTTTATTTTGTCCCCAAACTATAAGTTGAAATTACAATTTATGCTTTTGAACTTTTAGGCCATACGGGACTGCATAATTTGTCTTAATGCACGAGCCCCTCCACTCCCCCAATTGACTATTATAATTTTTTAAAGATTTTTTTTTTACAGATCATCGTATATGACGGAGGTATTGGTCAAGGAGGGCTTGACTTATCTGGTAAAGCTGACACTGAAGTTATCAGAAGATGAAGTACGAAATCTCCTGCCTTGAAATATCAACAACAATATGAACTTCTCATATTCAATCTATTCCAACTCCCTGTATTCAACAAACAGTCGATAGTAGGGATCATTGTTCCTGATTGGTGGCCACCACTTATTTTCTCGATGATATATACTATCAATCTCATTTGAGTGACAACCAATCACTATCTTCGCACTGGTCAACGTATTATTATAGGCATTTAGGGGATTACCACTCATTTGGTCGGTGCTATTACAATGCCCGGCTTTTTAGTTACTATCACTAATTTAATAAACTTATTACTTAACAACTATTGGCATTTGAATGACCACCACTCATTTTGTAACTAAGTTGTGTATCTTTAAAGAATTTTCATTTTGGACAAAACATGGTATATTGGCAACATCTGTGATATCACATAGGCAGTTTAATTTAAATAATCTTTTTGGAATTTTCTTTAAAAGATGACTTGGATTTTTTTCTTATTGAAATTGTGATGTACCTGAAACAATAAGAAAATGTTTTCTCGTCAATTATACATTTGACCCTATCTCTACATTTAACCCACAAAGTTGTTTGATAACGTGCAAACGTAATTAGATATATGAAGTAGTACAAAATAATTGTGCTGGAATGCACCTTAGTGACATCATCAAGCTGAAGGTCATATACTGTTCAAGGGATTTTTAACAACAATTTTCCACTTTTTAAATTGTTATAGCTTTTTACACGGAATAAGATATTAACATTGCCTGTCATATGTAATAAAACAGAAATCCATAGGAATATTTCTTTAACCATCAATGTAGGCCTACGCAGGTGCAGGGGTTTCATAAGTGGGCCAGGCCGCCCACCCCCAACTGAATGTTATGAACAGCATACAAAATAAATGGAATTTTCATCTGAACAAAAAAAAAAAAAAAAGCGGAGCGGGCAAAAAGAAAAGAGCATATCAATCCACGTAAGAGTTCTTATCTCCGCGATTGTTTAGTCTTATCCCCGATTGCCTATTCTTCCCCTTCTGATGAGTCTTTCTCCCGACTGAACATACAAGAGGGGCCGTGGTTAACGACCATCCCCTTGCGTACGACATTGGGCCCTTCAACCTTCAACCTAACATTGTCTGAATTCTAACAAAAATAGCATGTAGGAACATTAATAGAAACAATATGACAACACAAAGGGAAATTGCAAGAATCAATGTATTTTGTCAGTAACACAGATAAAGATGCTTATATGTTACAAAACCTTTTTACATCTTAGTTTGGTTATTAAAGTTTAATAGATCAGACCCTGTAAACATCGACAAGCGTGGCTCTCTCAGCAGCTAAAACACCGGCGCTTCCGGGACTTCCCCACCACCCCAGGAGACCCCAACAAACCTCGCCCCTGGAGCCTACTTCGCTCGCAAACAAAGTAGCGGTACGGGCCTGTTAAATGAGTACATTAAATCAATGTAAATATGTTTAATTATCTACTTATTGTATATATCATAATAATTATTTCTATATGTATAATGTGCATACGCGCAAGGAGCCGTGTTTATCTAGGGGCAAGATTAGTTTTGCCTGACAAAACAGATCAATTGCCGGAATCTTGAGATGTGTTGATTGGGTTTTGTTGAAACATTAGAAATCAATAATCAGCATTTGGGATACAACACACGAATATACTTCATACACAAGCAGGGTCGGGTTAACACCCTGTGGAGCCATATGCGCATAAGCGGCAGAAGATATTTCAAATATGGGAGGCCAACCTTCCAAAAATATCACAACAAATACTCCCCCTCCCCCTCCCCATGCACAAAAATTATATATTGACAATGTGAATGTAAAGGATCATTTATTAAAACTGACGCCCATAACCCCAAATCACAATTGTTTCTTCTCCTATTGTTGAAGGGAGGAGTCAGCCTGAAACAAATATTGGGGCTTGGCTTGCAGTGGCGTATCCAGCTTTCGGTGCCATAGGGGAAAAAAAGTGCCGAAAAAATGACTTAAATAATGTGACTTTTGGCTAACAGAAAATATGCATTTTTTTTTTTTTTAAACCGTTGCATAAAGTGACAAAAGTGAATCAATACTAATTTGATACATTTCTACCGAGCCTGGGTGACTTTAGGCAACACATTTTGGCAATTTCTGCCCAGACAGATTAAGATAAACTGATTAATAAATTTGAGCATTTTGAAGTTAAATATCTGCAATTTTCAACCTAATTTGTGTGATCTTTAACCAAATTTTGCCACTTTTGGCAAAATGTATTGCAATTTAAAGAAATATGCTCAGTATTTTCAGATTTTAAACAAACTTTGATGACTTTTAACCAAATTTTGGAGATTTTTAACCAAATTTTGGGCAATTATTAACCAAGCGTTAACAATTTCCAACCCAATTTAGACCAATTTTAAACAAATCTCGGCAACCATATTTGACAGGTTTGAGCCATTAATTTGTAACAAACTTCCGGTGGCTTATAAAAATTGTTTTGGGCGATTTTTGTTTCGGCATTTGCCGAATATTAACAAAATATTGCCAATTTTTATCAAAATTTGGGCATTTTTTCAACAACTCTTGTGCGAATTTCAACCACATTTGGTCAAAATTTGTTAAACAAACGCAGTGAATTTTAAACAAATTTTGGCATTTTGGCAATTTTGGAAAGTAGGTACTCTTGTTTATTTTCCAATCTTTCACCATTCTTTTCGAAAAATATTGCTGCAAAAAAAAAGGTCGATTTTTTCGAAGCTGGGGGAAATCCACCCCCTTGCCCCTGATAATGTATCACCAAAAAAATATGGAATTAAGAGGGGTATTTAAAAATGTTATCAAAGGTGTAGCAAAATTAAAAAAGGACAATAAGTCGAATTGGAAATATAAACTATTGATAATAATATGGTGGTAAATTGATTACAAAATAAATGTTAATATACCAATACATTGATTACAATCTATCTGATTTCGTAATAGTTATTTGCAATTTTGGTCTGAAGATGCAGGGAAAAAATGATGCTAAAGACATTTAAAAATTAGAAATGTTAACATACCAATAAATTTATTACAACCGATCTTAATTTGTTAAATTTATTCTTAAGTTTGGTGTAATCTCTAGAAGACATAATTTTAAATAATTATTTCACTATATTTTGTTTCTATGAATTCCTCTTTCATACAAAATGGACATGCTTGACCCTTGCACTAATCCCTCAAAATATCATCATTACTTTAAATCAGGCGATAACTTTGTCGGTGTATACCCAAATTCTATTGTTGTACATACTGTTTTGAGGTACCTGGGCTACAAAAATGTTTCCTAATTTAGGAATGATCATCTTGAATATATACACATCACTGGGACTTGGAGGCCAGGAGGGGCAAGAATATGTAACTGGGGGAATGTGGTGATAGCTATGTCAACGTGTGCGCAAAATTTATTTCCGCGAGGCAATGGACTAAAAAAAAAGAATTACAAATTTCCCAACACATCCCTGTCCAATTTTAAGAAGAAAAAAAAAAAATATATATATATTAAAAAATAAAAAAAATAAATATATATATATATATATATATATATATATATATATATATATATATATATATATATATATATATATATATATATATATATATATATATATATATATATATATATATATATATATATATATATATATATATATATATATATATATATATATATATATATATATATATATATATATATATATATATATATATATATATATAGGATATATATATATATATACACAAGGGCGTAGGAAGGGGGAAGGGGGAGGGGCTTTAGGCCCCCAGTCAAAATTCAGGGGAAGGCTAAACTATGCTTCAGCACCCCGCCCCCACTAATCATACACGAAAACCCTTATAAGACTTATTTATACCCACTTTAAATAATATAACTTTATAGGATATTGCCATGTTCTAATTTCTTCTGATTATGTTGCTAAAAAGGTAATGTAATTTAGATGTAGACTTTCTTACTTCTAAGCACCCTCACAATCATTTTGAGCTGATCGAACCTGTATTAAACGTAACATTTGCGTGCTACCGCAGACTCTGAGTGCGGGCAGCATCATTATTTTTCCCAGTAGTGTTTGAATATAACTGTACATGTATAAAGAGAAAGAAATGTTTTTTTCATAGAGAAAAACTGTTTTGTTATAGGCTGGACAAATCCTTACTTAAATTGATCCATGGGCTGACGCGATATACCTGAAAACAGCGTCCTTCATGCTCAGATATGTCAAAGAAGGTTGTTTTATAGATGTAAGCTCGGACATTTTGAATAAACATGTTTTACAGACTAACACGTGTGTTTTCTTTTACGTATCCGCCTGGTCTCTTTTTTAGCTCCATGGCCTGGAGTCTACGATCGAATCTTTTTGTAAAAAGTGATAGACCTATAAAAACATATTACTATATTTGAAACGGTCACTTATTGGCTAGGCTTGGGGACCCCAACTTAACCACAACTTGTGCCTTTCATGATGACTGTTAGCAAGTCTGTTAGAGTTAAAAAGAAGATAACAAGAATGTCACTTTCTCATTCTTTTGGGGAAAAAAAGAGGAAAATGCCCAAAGCGGCAAACATGCCCAAGAAACCATGCCAAAAACGAGCCTTCTGGGTGGGGATGGGGTCGAGGTCCTTGGAGAAATAAAGCTTCCCCCTCCCCTCAAAGAAAAAAAAAAAATGTTCCTACGCCACTGTACACACACACACATATATATATACATATATATATATATATATATATATATATATATATATATATATATATATATATATATATATATATATATATATATATATATATATATATATATATATATATATATATATATATATATATATATATATATATATATATATATATATATATATATATATATATATATATATATAATCCCCCTTTTCTCCCACTCTACTACAACACACTGTGATCAGGAGCAGTTACAGCCCCCTACCTGACTATAAGAGCTACTAAATGTCTCCTTGCCATGACCATGGAGACGCCACTTTAGTTTCAAATTTATCCTGTCAACTGTACAGAATTACGGAGGCCTTTACCTGCCACACCAAATGAAAAAGTAACGGAAAAGAACAAGGACGGCATCCACTAATTCATTCCAGCCAACCGCGTTTCAGCCGCGTTACTTATTCATCTCAGCCGTGTCACTTATTCGACGTGCTTCCATGAGCTGAGAGCTGCAGGCAAGACCGGTACAAACATCGTGTCTAACGCCAAGCCGAATAAGTAACAAGTAATAAGTAACAATTTTCAGCCGGGTCTCGACTCCACCGCGTAGAAACATAAATTCACTTTTTTTGATAACGTCACAGATATAAATAGCAGAATTAGAAATTTACAACAAATTACAGCTCAGATCTGAGTTGCTGAGTGACAAGCGCAAAGAGTTCAAAGGTCTATGGACAAGCAGGTACCAAAGTTTTCTGTTAAATCACGTACTGAAAAGAATATTAAATTTTGAGCTTAATAGTCTTTGAATTTTGTAAATAGCATGTGTAACTATTTATGAGTAATCAAAGTTTAGAATGTTGAAAACATGTGATGTATAAACAGAAAAACCTTAAAAAAAAAGATGTTTTTGTTGTCCTCGTATTTTCAAAATGCTTTCTGAAGCTTGATGTTGGTAGGGGGAGGGGAAGGGGGTGGGGATGTGGTAAAAATCAAATCCTTTTAAGGAGGACAAAAATATATATATTTTCAAAAGAAAATGGAGACTATATATTATGTCCCGTTCACGGTCACAAGAGCAACACACAAACAGTGTCCAGCATATTTGCACAAAAATCTTTAAATAGTTGTAAAATTGCCAATTTTTAACCAGTGTTGATGAAATATTTTGCTTTCTTCACGTTTTAGCGGATTCTAAATTAAGTTAGCTAATGTTGCCTCTACCTGTTCATTTACCTTTAAATGTGATGATTTTCTATCTTGATTTTTAATTCCCCACCCCTCACCCTTTTGCAATGTTGGATTGTTTGTGTTTTAGCCTACAGTACTGAAAGCTCATTTCAGGGGCACACACCCCCTCCCCTCTTCTCCCATAAATGATTTTCTGTCGGGAAAATCATGCCATTTGTCGGGGAAATTCTTTCACATTTAGGAAAGTTCAACTTATACAGGTATAAAGTACGTCTCGTCGGAAAGATGATCCATCCAGGCTGTCTTCTGTAGGGTAGATTCTTGTTCACCCGGTGTGTCGATAAGGAATTAGCAATATTATTCTACAGTAAAACTCCGTTAAATCAGAACTGGTTGTGTTGAATTGTATGTAAAAGTATGCAAAAGTAAAAGATCTTTTAGCAAAATGAAACTCGGCAAAATGGTTTACAAAGTAAAACATCAGATAACCGTTTGGACGATCTAATGCTCTTATTTTGTGAAGGGATCTATGTGACCAAATTGACTTATACAGGGGCGTCAACAAAGCGGAGAATGGGGGGGGGGGGGTCATCCAGGTTTTCGCATGTCGGGTGGATTCTTGTTCGTTTGGTTTGTCGGAAAGAAATTAGCAGCATCGTTCTGCAATAAGAGACTGATTTTCCGAAAAATTTCTCGAGAAAATTTTGCAGTGTGTCCCCACGGCTGGATTGAACTAAGTTTCTTATATCATCTTTTGTCGAGAGGATTTTCTAATGGAATGAATTCTTAATTAGACCAATTCAGTGCAGTAGTGAAATTGTTTATATTTTAGCGACAAATTGTTTTGGTTTTTTGATATGAAGACGTCGGTTAGATTAGATCACTTTCTATGTATCCATAACATGTATAAGAACAAGAACAATGGCGTATCTAAGGGCTTACCCCCTTAAAAATGCTGTAACCCCATTTTTTGTTTGTAATTCAAGCCTTATAAATATAATCAAGTGCATTATCAAATAAATCATACAAAAGAATGGTGTGGCGTAGGGCCGAGGCGAGCGGGGCTCTGCGGGCCCCTATAGGTAGAATTGTATATATTTTTTTACGGTCCGGGCCGGGGTGGCTGAAAAAATCGCAGGTCGAAAGACTTTGAGGAATCTGAGGCTATGACATTACAAGTAGTCTAATTTCAGTCGTTTTTAGACAAATGACACTAAATTTTAAACTTTGATATCCTTAACGGAAGAAGATTTTTAATGCTTTCTTCACTACTTTGTTTCTTTTAAAGTCCTCTTTCATATCCGATAGACTTGCTTGACAGTAGCGACACTACGGGGGGCATGTGGGACACTTTCCCCAGAATTTTTTGTAAAACTGTAAAAGGACATAGTGTATCTGATTTATAGGATCCCCCCCCCCCTATGAGACACATTTCCCCTCGCTTCCCCCCCCCTACCCCCACTCCCATGACAAAAATCCTGGTGCCGCCACTGTTGCTTGACCCCTAAACTAATCAAGAAATTGGTAAAACTGGTAAAATTCTACATTTATTGAAAAATTCACAAAAATTGAACCAAAAGAAATCCCAAAAATGAAGAAAATTGTCCGGAAATCAAAGAAAATTGCCCGAAAATAAACAAATGAACAATAATTCCTTTCAGGAACTTTCCTGTGGAAAACTAATACCTCAGAGGATTTCTCCTCGGCTGTATCTTTTCTTTCCTCTTGGGAGGTCAAATTGGGATTAAAGATGGTAACATTGAGGGAAATTTGAATACGACTGTAATAGGAGTCATTCCGGTTTTAAGAACGCAGCACACACGTTTATGAGTCTGTGCAGTACGCATTGTGTATATAACACGATTTTGATGCAAGACATGCTTATTGCATACAGATTAAAAAGGTTCAACTAATAATCAAAATCAGTTTATCAATTGGAAACTAGGCTTCAAACTGTTTTGTTTCGTATTCTAAGCCTGAAGTTTAATCAACCTGATATATGAAGTGTGTTAATGCGCCTAACAGGCAGCTTCTGCATTACTCTCTTTCTTAATTTTTTTATGTCAAGTATTTTTGTGAAGTTCTACTCTGCATCTTTAACTAGTGCTTTTTACATGCACCAAGATAATTATGGACTATTTTCATGTCATTTGGTTATATCATTCTCCTGTTATTCTTGGAACAATTTTCTGGGTTTTTTTTTCATTTGATCTCATTATATATCCTAAGATATGTAGGCCTGACTCTATACCCTCGGTCATTCAACCTTGAATTTGTGATCCTGGATGAGTGTTTCACTAATCTGTGCTTTTCTATTGTTACTGGATTATGGCTCCTAGCACAATGGAGATTTTTATTTCAGTATTGCTACTTACTGTGAGCTTTTGCTGTATACAACAAAACTTACAGACTTTTTCATTCTCAGTGAATTTGTGTGGAAAGAGTTACCGTCAAAAATATTTTGATTCACACATTTCCTTTTATGCAAATACTGATGCAACATTTCAGCTGGAAATACTTTTGGCTGGGGATGTGAGCCCAAATCCTGGGCCAGTATCTCAAGAGTAATTCCACAAATGCTCTTAAACTTATCACTATCCGTTATTCTAAAGATGAACTGCTCTCACTGAAACATTCAATTACTAAATATGTTCTGTTGCCTTCAAAAGTCACTGCATGTATCATAACACTTGGTATACAACCGAAACAGCTTAAAAGGAAAACACACAGAGGAAAAAGGGGCGGCAGTCGTAAAAAAAAGTATTTATGTGCATCCGAAACATTTTTACAACCGGCTTTTGAGAATCTTGCTTTGAAAATACCAGTCATTTCAGGATGTGAAACCAACTTTTTCGTAGAAATACATATAATGTCACTAATGACATTTATTATGAAAACACACTATATTGGTCAGATATCAGTGAAAGGGGTTGTGGTCTTAATCACGATAATCTAATTCAAATATTATGCAAACCAATCAAATCGGTATCAAACAGCACACCAGTGAAAGTATGCCTGTTAAATCCACGATCTGTGAAAAACAAAACCCTTTCTTTGTGACTTCATCTTTTCTAGCAATTTTGATTTTGTTGCCCCTACCAAGACCAGGTTAGGATTAATGGAACGCCAAGTGGGCAAAAACTACTTGAAAAATAAGCACGCGGTCGAATTTTTGAGGCGATGATAGGTTTTGTGAAGCGATGGTGGGGGGTAAAAAGTCGATGGTCAAACTTATGAGTCGATGAAAACATGTGGAGTGGTGGTATAATTTAAACAAGTCGGTGGTCGAATTTATGCAGCGATGATGGTTTATGTCAGGTGGTGGTATAAAAGAAATGAAGGCGTTGGCCTAATTTTTCCGGCGTTGATTGATGTGTGCTTTAAAATGGAACAGGCAGTGGTCGTATATATTAGGCCATGTTCTTTTTTAGGTTAAAGGTGGATTTTTAGAGGCAGTAAGTTGTAAACGGTTACATTTTTGAAATAATAGTGATTTTTTTGTGTCGGTGGTGGAAATAATGCTTGGTGGTGGCTTTTTTCGTTCAACCCTATTTTCAACTAAAAATTATTTTTCATCGCCTCATAAATTTGACCGCCTCTTTATTTTTCAACTAGTTTTTGCCCACTTGGCGTTCCATAAGGATCAGCTGCTGATAAGAGGTGCATAGGGGAATTAGTTCCACCTGGATTTGCTATCAAACATGTTCCTCATCAAGGAGAAACTCGAGGAGGTGGTGTAGCTCTAATCTACAAATCTGAAATTAAGGTGCATGTAATTGATTCTTCTCTTAGTAAAAATTTCACAAATTTTGAACACATGCATTGTTCGATTGACTTGCATGGATCTCGCATACGGCTGGCAGTGGTGTATCGCCCCCCTCCATCCAAAGCAAAAGGTTTCTCTGTCAGCGCTTTTATGTCTGAATGGGCAGGTTTTCTAAGCAAGTTTGCAGTGATCCCTGAGGATATTGTAATAACTGGTAATCTGAATTTTCACTTAGATGTTTCAAAAAACAGTCACACTATACAATTTGAAAGTTTGCTACAAATGACTGGTTTGCGTACGTACAAAGACTCATATACATGGTCATATTCTAGATGTCATTATCACACGTGAAACCAGCAGTTTAGTCAGTGACGTAGTTATCATAGATGCTGGAATTTGTGATAGTGATGGCAATCTTTCCTGTGACCATATGGCAGTTATCTATGACCTGAACTTGACAAAACACGTCGCGTTCAGAGAACAGTATCATATAGGAAATACAGGGCTATCAATGTATCTGATTTCAAGCAGGATATTCTTTCATCATCTGTCCTAAACCCTACAGACCGGTCACTTAACAGTCTTGTACAAGCCTTTTCAGAGGGATTACAGATCTTTGTTGATAAGCATGCTCCACTTATTACCAAAGCAGTTCAGCTTAGAACTGGTTGTCCCTGGTACAACGAGGAGCTGCATGAGGCAAAGCATCTTAATCGTAAGCTTAAACGTAAATGGCGACAAACTGATCTTTCTGTGCATCATGAGGCCTACAGGAAGCAGTGCAGCATAATGAACACACTACTGAAACATGCCAAAGTTTCTTATTACTAAAAAAAAGTTGAAGACTGGAAAAAACCTTAAAGGTGTGTACAGAATTGCTAATCACCTGATGGGCAATAATGGTGAACATCAACTTCCCTTAAGTTCCTCCTCTAAAGAGCTCTGTCAGCGTTTCAGTGATTTCTTTTCTCAGAAGATTGCTGATATTAGAGATACACTGCACCCAGAACAAAATAATAAGTGCAACGAGGACATGTATAGTACTGATCCTATGAATATTACATTCTTTGAACCGGTAACTAGACGAGAAATCCAAATCATTATTATGAAATGCCCAAACAAGTCTTGTGAGCTTGACCCCACCCCCACATGGATGCTTAAGGAGTGTTTAACTGAATTTCTCCCATTATTCACCGATATGATTAATGCATCCCTTAGTGAGAGTGTGGTACCTGCTGCTTTCAAAAAAGCCTACATCAGACCACTTTTGATAAAATCTGGACTAGACATTGAGACACTGAAAAATTATAGACCAGTGTCAAATCTTTCCTTAATTTCCAAACTTCTTGAAAAGGTTGTTGATATTCGCCTTGAGCATCATCTGTTTTTTAACCGTCTTCATGAACCCACCCAATCAGCTTATAGAAAGAGTCATTCTCAGAAACCGCACTACTCAAGGTTAAAAATGATATTATGGAGTCAAGGGTCTGGTGTCTATTCTAGTAATGCTAGATTCTTCAGCAGCTTTTGACACCATTGACCATGATGTCTTGCTATCCCGTCTTGGACATCATTTTGGTTTACAAGGTGTTCCTCATAAATGGTTCCAGTCGTACCTAACAAATCATTGGTTCTGTTTTGGAGGAAATTGAAAAGCCATCTGATGTAAGTAGCTGGAATGTTGAGTTGCAAAAGTTTGTAGATGATACCCTGGTGCCATACACTGTCAAATGCCTTTTCAATGTCTAAGAAAGTGATGATGGTTTGTTGTTTGAAGTTGATTGCTTTGCTAATAGATTGTGAAAGTAATAGTAAATGGTCGTTGGTGGATCTAATTTTACGAAAACCTGCTTGTAAGTCTGGGATAAGATGGTTGGTTTCGGCGAAAGTAGAAATGCGAGTGGAGATTAAGCGTTCGAGAAGTTTCCTATGGTATTTAATAAGCTGATTGGACGGAATTTTTTGGATTTGAGTGATCTTTTCCTGGTTTCGGATCATGGTAATAGAAGCTGTTTTCCAGTGAATAGGCAGAAATCCAAGTTGAAGGGACGAGTTGAACAGAATAACTAAGAGACGAATTGCTTTGGGGGTTGCTTTTTTGAGAGAGATATTCGGGATCCGGTCCACACCTGGGGAATTATTCTTTAGTTTCTTGATTGCTTGGATGATTTCGTCGTTAGTAATGGGGTCGTGCGAAAGTTCGTTCGATAAGGGATGGTGGTGGTGAAGATAGGTCTGTTCAGCAATGAAGTCGTGTACGGTGTTGTTAAAGGTCTGGTTTTCGTGCGGGTTATCAGTTTGTGTCTCTTGAAGAGTGTCCTTAAGGATGTTACATTTATCGCTGGTCGTTCGGTATTTAGTGTTGTTAACTGAAATCGTAGGGATGGTAGAGCGTTTCTTTTGACCAGTAATCGTTTTGAAGTTTTTCCAGAAGGATTTGATGTCTTTTTGTTGCTCTAGAGAATTACAAAGTGTTTCCCATCGGTATTGTTTTAAGGACTTGATTGAATCTTTGATTTTGAGTTTCAGGTGTTGTGCTTGGGTCTTGAATCGATGCTGGTGAGTCCGTTGAAAAGCTTGATGAGAATCCTTTTTATTTATCATTTTCGATATGTTGTCTGGAAGGGTAAAGTTGTCCTTGGTTGATTTGAAGGTTCTAGTGGGGGTTGAAAATAAGATTGCTGTTTCGAATGCTTTGATGATTATGCTATTAAGGTTGGTGATTTCTTGTGTATTATTGGGTGCAAGGATTTGGTTCGGTATCTGTTCGTCGAGAGTTTTTGTGAAAGTGTGCCAGTCAGTTTTAGCGAAATTAAATGTAATCGACGGTGAAGTTGGGGAGTTGACGTGGTGATTACTTGTTGAAAGATCAAGGTGAAGGGGTAGGTGATCACTGCCAATGTCTTCACCGATGAAGTAATGGTCGATGAGTTCAATAATAGTCGGGGTTGTAAAGATTTTGTCGGGAGATGTTGATGTAGTAGAGATTCTGGTGGGCTGTCCGTCAGATATGAGGGTAAGATTATACTTAATGGCTAATTTGTTGAGGGCTATGCCTGCTGTGTTGGAAGTTTTGTCTCCTAGATTTTTGTGGTGAGCATTAAAGTCTCCGAGGATAATGGTAGGTTTCTTGTAGTTGAGGAGTTGTTCGAGTTGGCTAATATCTAGTTTTAATTTAGGGGCTATAGACAGTAATAATGATGATGTCAGTGTTTTGATGGTGACAGTAATTGCGAGGAGTTCCGTCGCAGAGTTTGAAGTAGTAGGAATCAGGACTGGAAGAAGATGGTCCTTTGTTAAAATAACGACGCCCCGGCTGCTTTAGAAATTTGATGTTGACGGTCTTTGCGAAAGGTGGTGAAGTTGTTTAATTGAAAGTGTTTTTCAGCGGTAAGATGGGTTTCCGTAATTGCTATGAGATCTATGTCATTATTGTTTGAGTAGTTGAGTAGTTCCTCTTTATTGTTGATAAGTCCATTTACATTGATGTGCATTAGTTTAGTCTGAGAAGATTGAGGGATCTGGTCACTTTCTGCTTTTGTTAGATCAACTGAGATTTTCCTTTTTGTGAAGTGGTCGATGAATTTGTTTCTTGTTTTGTTGTTGCGTATGATGGTTAGAATTTCTTTAATTTGATCCTTCTTTGATGTGATTCGTGATTCTTCGCTTAGGAGGATGGAAGAAGTAATTTGTAAGCATTATCGTAGATATCAGAGCCAATCAGATGTAGTTTCTTTAAGTCTTTAAAGAGTTAGTTTCCAGGGAGAGGGTCTGTTTGAGTGCTGACCTCTGGTTTCAGTGGTGGTAGACTTCGTGGAAAATTGCTTTGGTTGATTGCTTTGTTGTATTTGATTTGTCGACACTTGATAATTAGGCAGATTGTTTAATCTAGCCTTTACTGTTGCTGCGTATGACTGTCTGGTAGGACAAGCAGTCGAAAAAGACGGATGGGATCCATTACAATTTGCGCAAGTCGGAGTTTCTCTTGAAGTGCTGCAATCTTTAACAAGATGGTTGCCTCCACAACGGAGGCAGGTGACTTCTGATTTGCAGGATTTTGCTAGATGGCCATATTTTTGGCATTTGAAGCATTGGATGATGTATGGTTGTTGATGTGATTCTTCGACCTGATAGTGGAAGTAAGTAAACATTGTGATACCTCTAGTCAGTAAGTGATCTGCCTGTGTTTCGTTTTTTAGGCTAACTCTGATTAGTCTCGTTGGCTTGTTGAATTGCTTAGATTGGATGCGATTGATTTTGTTGACTTCGATGTTTTGGTTAGTTAGTTCTGTTTCAATATCTTTGATAGGTATTGCCACACTGACGCCTTTGATTACGATGGTTTTAGACTGAGGTTGTTTCGTTGCCGTTTTGTAAACCTTTGGAAGGTGAACATTAAAGCTACCTTCAAATGAAGTTTCATCCCAATCTTGCATCATGTAGTTAAAATCCCGTATGGATTTTGTTTGGATTGCTAGGCCCCCTCTTTGAAGTAGCTTCATCCTGAACTCCTTGATGTTGGGCTTAACTCTTTGAATTTCTTTCATGGCTGATAGTTCATTTTGAAATTTAGTACCGATTCCATCTATGATTATTGCAATCGGATCTTTCGGTGCTGCTTTGGTTGCTGTAAGAATATTCCTTTGTGGTAGAGTTTCGTAGTCCATGTTAGTTGCTGTTGGAGTATTTCCTGTTTCTTTGATACTTGAAAGCTTTGGTGGTTTCGGTAAAGCTGTTGGTGAAGGTTGATCAGAGTTATCGGCTATTGGTGAGAGATGACGATGAGTTTTTGAGGCTGGCTTGTCTGAAGTTGTAGAATGAGTTTTTCTTTTCCTTCTGTTGGTGACTTCACTGAAATCGTTCTCTCTTTCAACAATATTTGTGATGCCTGCCATGTCAAGAGCATACAAAAAGGAGAGATTTAAACTGTCCTCCATCCGAAGATGGCGTGGCTGAAAGATGTAGCCAAAATAAGTTTGTTGTCCCTGTATAGCGTAGATAATCTGCAAACTGGTAAGGAAGCATCAAAATTAATAATTCCAGTTCTCAACCATTTTCACCAACTGCAGGTTAACCGCAAGGATCGACCATTTCACCGATTATTTTCATATTATATGTCGCGGATCTCCCTCAACACCCAAAATGCACTACTACACAATTCGCTGATGACATAGCACTCTGGTCTTCAAGCCTTGCACTCACTTAGCAGCAAAATATTCACAAGAAGCTCGACCAAATCAGCAATTGGTGTCACCAATGGAAAATCAAACTCAACCCTAGTAAAAGTAATACGTTAAATATTTCAAGAAGAACTGGTTCCATCATCAAACCCTTCCGACTGACAATTGACAACGTGCCGACAAACAGCCAACGACAGCCCCATTCCTGGGACTTACAATTGACAAAAGACTTTCCTGGACCCCCTCACATCAACAATATCATTAGCAAAGCGAAACAAAGACTTCACCTCATTAGAATCATCAAAGGAAAGGATTGGGGCATCTCGAATCACACAGCCTTATGTACCTACCAAACTTTCATACGTCCAATTCTCGAATACGGCTCCATAGCATTTATCAACACTGGAAGGACAAATCTACTAAAACTACAAAGAATACAGAACCAAGCAATTAGAATCTCAACTGGACTTCCACGATACATTTCATCAAAACTACTTCACCAACAAACGAATCTAGATACTATACACGATAGAATGAATACATTACACAACAAGTACATGGACAAAGCCACAAATATCAACCATCTAAAATCACTTTTTACTGAAGACGACCTACTTATACCAAACAACCGAATCAACACCCCACTAGGACAAATTGCAAGAAACCAGCTTAACTAACTATTCAACTGAAAAGAGCCATCCACGCACATAGGCTCAATTAAGCCTCCACACATCGTAACCTAACCCTTCATTTTACTCTGAGCAACAGCACCGACAATTCACTCTACAGCCATCTACTTTTCCAGTTTACTACTCATCTCAGTCTAGTTTTCCACTCATCGCTTTCTTTAACAACAACTCAAGGACAAGCAGGCGATATAAGGCTGTTAGCCACATCGCCATTCCCAAGAATGACATCTTTTTCGAGATATCAAAATACACAACCACAAATCATTATCAATAAATCATTGTAAGTGGGCAGTTCTCTGAGCCTGTTTTACTTTAGACTTAGTATGGTGTACCACAGGGATCCGTTCTGGGCCCCAAACTTCACACAATGTATACCAAACCATTGGGGTCAATGATACGTAGTCATGGTCTAAATTGTAACTTTTATGCCGACGTTATTCAATTACATTTGTCTTTCAAGCCAGGTAATGACTATGTTTAGGGATTAGCTTTGAGAAATATTGAACATTGTCTTGTTGACATTAAAAGCTAGATGACTGATAATATGCTCAAACTCAATGGTGATAAAACTGAAGTGATCTTGTTTGCCCCAAAGCATAACCTCTGGAAACTTTCACAATTATCATTGGAGGTTGATGGGATTGATATCAAACCTGCGTCTACTGTCAAAAACCTTGGAGTTTATTTTGAATCTACAATGAATATGGAGTCATATGTAACCTACCTTTGCAAGCAAGCCTATTTTCAGCTTCGCAATATTGATCATATAAGACGCTATCTCACTCATAGCGCAACTGCTTTACTTATAAATGGCTTAATTACTTTAAAGTTGGATTACTGCAATGCACTATTGTATGGTTTGTCTGATACTCAGTGCCGCAAATTACAAAGGGTACAGAATATGGCAGCTCGTATACTTAGCAAAACTTCTAAGTATAATCACATTACTCCCATTCTTAAGGATTTCCACTGGCTTCCCATTAAAGTACGGATATAATTTAAAATTAATTTGTTAGTTTTCAAGGCATTACATCATTTATTACCCAACTACGTCAATAATTTACTTTCATTATACAGGCCTAAGCGCGTACTAAGATCTCAAGATAACATGAACTTAGAGGTCCCTCGTACACTGTTATCCAGTGGGGAAAGATCTTTCTGCTGGGCTGCACCACATCTCTGGAATAAACTTCCTATCTGCCCATGGCCATCCATTCAATCCAAAATCTCACAGGTTTCAAAAGGGCTCTTAAAACTCACTTATACACTCAATATTTTCATTAGTAATGTTTTGTTTTTTGTGCCTGTTTTTGTCGTTATAAGTATATGTTTTTGTATAAGTATAAGTTTATTCATAAGTACAAGAATAAATTTACGACTATAAGTATATGTTATTTTTGTTTGTGCTTGTGAGCTGGCATATTTTGTTCTGAAATGAGCACTTCAAATATACGGTATATAATAATAACAACAATGATAATAATAATGATATCAGCTTTACCGACTAATCTAAAACATCTCCCAACCTCCCCAGTATTTACGCAATGAAAATATGGCTTAACCGGTGGCTTAGCTACGACAGGGTGGGGGTATCTTCTATACTTCTTCAGAAATAAAGATTGTAAGTTCCAGGGTCGTACTATTCCTCACCAAAAATTAGATTTGTTATGGTAAATGGTCAATTGTTTGATGGGTGTGTGGGGAGTGGTGGGGGGGGGGGGGAGAAGTAAATGACGAAAATAAAAGGTGCCATCAATCACATTCATATCAACCCTGTACACTAACTCCCAACCATTTTGGTGCATATACTGTATAGTGGGTTAGGCTGGGACGTAGGAATGGTTACCTCTCAGGAAAAGGCAGGGGAGGAGGGGGAAGAAAAAAAATTATGTTCAATTTGATGTTGCTACTAAGCGGATGATCCCCTTCTCCTTTTGGGAAATTCCCTTCATTTTAGCGCAGTTTCCTTTTAAAATTCGGTAAATTGTTTACAATTTTGGGGAAATTTTGTTATTTGGGCAATTTTCATCCATTATAGGTAATTTTGTTCAATTTTTTAGAAACTTTCTCTTTTTAATTTGGGGAAAATTATTGACAAATTTGATCATTTTTTGAAAACTTTCTTTGTTTATATGCATGCAACTTTCTTTAATTTTAAGGAAATTTGTTGACAAATTTGACTTCAACTTTAATTAATTTACTAGGAAATCTATTACAATTTCCTGATCTCACCAAATTTTCTTTCAATTTTACCTTCAATTTTTTTTTAATTTTTGTAAATTTTCTTCAATTTTAGGGAAATTTTCTTCAATTTTGGTTTTTTTTTTTCAATTTGAGGGAAATTGTTTTCGATTTTAAGGAAATTTCGTTCATTTTTGGTCACTTTAGGGAAATCTTGATATTTTGGATGAATCTTCGGATAATTTTGTGTGATTTTGAGGAAATTGTTGTCAATTCAAGTTGGAGAAATTTGTTGACAAATTTTACAATTTTGAAAATTTTAAATATTCATACAAAAAAAATTCAATTTTACCTTTATTTTCAAGAAACTCCGTTCATTTTTAGGCATTTACTAATATGTCCCCTCCTGGAGCAGGAATGTAAAGCCAAAGATCTAGCAGAATTCAACAATAGTGCCAAGGATTCTACTCAGCTTTGGCTTAAACACTATTTCTACAGCGTGTGTGTGACATGATAAGAAGAAGAAGCGAGTCAGCGGCATGGGTCCCCCCCCCTCCGCTTTTTGAGAATCCAAATTAAAGGCGCTCCACGAGGGAAATTTTGGGTATTTTGTTTGTTATTTGTTTTGCTTTCTTTAATCTGTAAATAAACAGATCAATTATAATAATGCTAATTGAATATATTCAAATCTTTGTTATCTCTGTAAAGGGGCACCTTCAAAATGGGGGAGGGCACGTCAGTTTATGCCATGATGAATTGACAATGTCCCATTCCAAATAGTAAGTTTTGCCCTGCGAGGCCGATTTCAAAGATGACCAACTAATGTAATTTGGGGTGGCTCTCACACTCTACAAGAAAGGCCTTATTTTAAAGAGAATTTAGGCAGAGGCGTAGGAAGTTGGGTGTGGTATTAAGCTGTCCCCTCTGTGAGAGGGGACAGCTTAGTTACATCTAGGGTTTTGGGGAACTTAGTCACCCAAGCGCAATAGCATAGTCACCCTCCTCCCCCTCCCCCATTACAGGCAGGTAGCCAGAAATATTAAAGGAGTGGTGGGGAGGGGGGGG
>JAIGNY010002337.1:972500-990000 GCA_020152595.1 Chiridota heheva
ATAGCAGCTACAGTGTATACCAGATTAATAAGATGGCTGCTGATCTAACGCCTCCAGATTGTCTTAAAGCAATGAAACCATACATGCTGATTGCCAAGCAACATGACAATAGAGACAAAGTCGTAGCATACTTTTGTAAGTTTTCAAGTAGGCCTAACAGTGACTAAGATAAAGTCTAGGCCTAGGCCCTATCCTAACGTTATTCCTAATGTGAATATTTCAGTATCCCACCGTTACATAGCCAGGGAGCATAACCTATTCTCGAGGTCGGACATTTGGGAATGTTGTGGTGCACGGCGACGTAACAATACGTTTTGTACGATTTCAAACTTCAGTCAAATGGGAAAACAAACAGTCAGTTATCATTGCTACTAGTACTACCTTACAGAAATGATTTTTCTTCAAATATTATGTGTATAATAGTTTCCAACATATATGAGTACCAATATTTTTTGTTTACTGGCTGAGACGAGACAAGTATTCATAAAAAAAAGTATCCCATTGACTAAATCATGATAAGGTTTCCCCTCCAACTTGGCAAAACTGTACTAAGCTCGTACACGGTTACATCTACTCCGACCACAAGAATGCAAGTCAGATAACATCTGACTAACAGGTGTTCCTAGTATTATGGCAACCTAGGCCTATATACTTATTTCATATAAATAATAAGGTAGGTCACCTCCTACCACAACTTTCGAACCCTATATGAAATTTTCTTTTTTTGACCACTCGCAAATCTTAATTTTGTACTTCAGTTACATTTTCCGGAGACTCTTGAGTTGAGAAAATCACTACAAAAAATAAGGGAAAAATGCAGACAAAAGCAATGTTATTCTTGCTGGTGATTTCAACCAACAAAACATTGACCGGAGCCAAAACATTATTTCAGGCACTAACGCTTCCTCCGAAACAGCTAAAATGCTTCTTGAAGTGGCCGATTCATTCAACCTCACTCAAATGGTGCAGTCACCTACTAGAGATAACAACATTCTTGATCTTGTATTTACTAACAACTCACCAGCTGTTAACTCAGCTAACGTCATACCTGCTATAAGTGACCATGATATTGTTAAACTGACCCTAAAGATCTCCCCTCCTCGTAAAAAGTTGTCTAAACGTAAAATCTAAGGAAAAAAGCTAACACAGAATGCATAAAAGAAAACCTGTCTAAACTTAAACTGCGATATTATTCTAAATTCAATAGCTCATCCATTAATGTGGATGAAAAATGGAATTTCTTTGAAAAGGAAATTAAACTGATTATTGGAAAAAACACTCCCACAAATTCACCTCAACTAAACTAAATCTACCTTGGTTCACCCATATCCAATGCCATCTCTGCAAAAAAAAACATAAACTGTTCAAGAAAGCTATGAAAACTCAACAATTCCATGACTGGAATACATATAAATAAAAGCTTTAGGAAATCTGTCTGTAAAAACATCAAAGACGCTAGAAACAGCTTCATCTGTAATAAACTTAAAAATTCCCTAATTGAAAACCCTAAGGCATTTTGGTCCTACATTAAAAGACTTAAAAGTAATTCCGTGGGTGTGTCAGACCTTATGAACAACGGTAAACTTTGTAGTGACAGTATGACTAAAGCTAACATTCTATACAACCAGTTTTTCAGCGTTTTCACAGAAGAAGATGCCTCTCAAATCCCTGTAACTAAACCACTCACCACCAACAAAATAAACCAACTTGTAATCACTCCAGAAGGTGTCAAAAAGCAACTGCAAAACCTAAACCCAAACAAAGCCTCAGGTCCCGACCATAATACCACCATGGTTTTTAAAAACACATGCGGAAGACTTTTATGAAATCCTAACCAATCTCTTCCAAACCTCTGTAGAGAACGGTACTATCCCAAACAAGTGGAAAGAAGCAAACATATGTAGCGTTTTCAAAAATGGTGATAAACACAACCCAGCTAATTACAGACCAGTCTCCCTTACCTGCGTGTAGTAAAATCCTTGAGCATATAATTCACTCACATGTGATGAAATTTCTTTATGAACATGATATCTTAACTGATCTCCAACATGGCTTTCGAGCAGAAAGATCAACTGAAACTAGAGCTGTGAACGTTTAGGGATTTTAGTAAACGTGTACACGCCCCAAAAAAGAGCGTGTATCGTGTACACGAGTTTAGTACTGTAATTTTTGGAAATACACCAAAATTGCTCCAAAACTAGGAGGCGAAGTAAAAAAATCGCGCAACCAGTATGGCAAAAGTGCTGACTGCATTGCCCAAATAGACGCTGAGTTTTGCTTTCCAAATCGTAAAGAGTTTACTTCTACAGTATAAATCATCATTTTTATGGAAAATATGCATGGAAATTCTGTTTAGAAAGAACAGATAACTTCCTTTCAATGTCATTTAAACTCAACATCGTAACTTTTTTTGTCCTATTCGCACGGCTTTCAAAGTTTTGTGAAAATCTTGCATACTGAGGCCTATGATATACCTCGCCAGTAAAACATTTCAAAACTACGCCACCACCACCAGGAAGTTCTGAAATATCAGTCCCCTCGAAAAAATGGCCGCCATCTTTGCGAAGCATGCAGAATTTCAGCTCTGTTAAAACCTTTTTCTGTTTATTCATTATGCAATATTTTTTCTTTCTTGCAAAATTTATTTGACTCATCAGGTAATATTTACATGTAAATGTACTGATTATCACGATTCAAGTGTTTTTTGGTCGATAAAACGGGCCTTGATTGCGTGGGACTTATGGCCTAATGTTAGGCCTATTGTTAGTTTCACTGTTTACTGCTGCACATTCGCGGTGCATTTTACAAGTTAGATTACTCAGATTTCGGCGAAACCAAAGTGCATCATATCCCCATTTATTGGTGATTACTGCGCATTTGTGATTCGCACGTTTAAAAAGGATTATGCTAATCGGGTTTATAGTTTGTAAAAAGTCATTGATTGGAATTTTGTCAGCCGAATGTGTGCGTGTGTGATTTGAGTCATTCAACGGCAAGACACTATACTGTATGACAAACGATTACTCGCAATGAAGTATTTAGTAAACGTTTACAAGATTTGCGAGCGTGTAGCGTGTAGACGCTAAACGGTCACAGCTCTAACTGAAACAACTTCTCTTAACAATAAATGATATTTCTAAACAAGTTGATCAAAACAGTACCATCTCTATGGCTATTCTTGACTTCTCAAAAGTGTTCAATAAAGTCCCACAATAACGTCTGTTATCCAAACTTTCCGCATATGGCATTGATGGAAATCTACTGGCCTGGTTTGCATCCTTCCTCAGCAACTGCATTCAGCGTGTTGTCTGTGATGGGGAAATTTCAAATCCTAAACTAAGTTCTATCTGGTGTACCACAAGGTACCGTTTTAGGTCCTTTACTCTTCATTTTATATGTCAATGACATCCCTGATAATATAAACAGCAAGGTTAGACTGTTTGCTGATGATTGTATTGTGTATAGAACAACTGATAAACCCTCTGGCCAACAAATCCTCCAAGATGATCTAAATAAACTTGAATAATGGCAAAATAAATGGCAAATGAATTTCAACCCCTCTAAATGCTACATCCTCTCAATATCTCCTAGAAAATGCTATAAATCACCAGTTTATACTTTGTGCAACCAGTTGCTAAAACATGTCAACTCCCACCCGTACCTAGGTGTTGATATTGATAGTAAACTCAGGTGGGATAAACATATACACAACATTACCAACAAAGCAAACTCTGTACTTGGCCTATTAAGACGTAAGCTCTCAAACTGTCCCACTGACGTTAAAATCACTGCATATAAAGCTCTAGTTAGGCCATTACTTGAGTATGCATCAGCAGTTTGGGACCCCTATCACCAGTGCAGTGTAGATAAGCTTGAATCAATTCAATGGAGAGCAGCCAGGCTCTGTATGGCAAACTACTCTTATAAATCCAGTGTCGCTAGCATGCTTCATAAATTAGATTGGCCCCTGCTAGGCTAATAACAAGAAGAAGGAACACCCATCTGAAAATGCTATATAAAATTAATAACAGTCTTGTCGCCATTGATAATGATAACCTGATCCCAAACGCAAGAATTAATACAAGAAATAACCATGATCTAAATTTTCACGTTCCTTATGCTAAAAAGAATGTTTATAAATACTCCTCCTTTCCTCAAACACTAAAAGATTGGAATGCTTTACCATTGGACATTGTACATGCACCAAGTCTAAACTGTTTTAAAGCTAAACTTGCTAAGCTTGTTAATTGATTTGTTGTTTTTTTCTCATACTTTTGCTACGCTCAGTTGGCGTTCATGTCCTCTAGAAGGATTTTTGCCGACTTAAGCTATTCAGATTCAGACTCCCTTCTTCATTTTTATGCCACAGTATTTTTTTTTTTTCCAATAAGATGTACAAACGATGAATTATCTACCCTATTGCAGTCATGACAGTTTAAATGCCTGACAATTTGCTGCAAACCAAAGAAATGTTGCGATGACGTCATGAAGAAGCAGCACTTCAACCTTGTTATATATATGTAATAAGTATATAGCTTGCCATAACGCTAGGAACACCTGTGATCTGACTGTAATATACGCTATAGCCACTACATGGCTGCTATACACAAGTCAGAAAACGCAAGTTTTGACGTTAAAACTGCAGTGCTGCATTGGCTTATAGAAGCATAACGTTAGATGAATTTCGACTATGCGCTTTTGGCGACGATCTCAGTTCAACTTTTGACACTGCTTTTTATCATCATGGATTACTTTTACATAATACAAAATAGATATATGCAATGATACTATACTGAGATGTTCACTTACATTTTGTGCGTGAGTTTAATAAAGAAAACTGAAAAGTTGCATTTTGTATAAGAGCCTTCACTACTGACTTAGTTTGAAACAACACCTTGGATGGATGTTTCTATTTAGTTAAAAAGGTGTCGAACAATAGAGCAACAGTGAAGTCAACATGCGTATAGCATTATATCCAATACTGCGCGCATTTACTGAAGAACATTTTCAAAATAGCAATGCCAGCACTCTCGGGTGATACGTGCACTAATTGTGTACGCGTATCTTAAAATGAGGGATTTGCAAAGTAATCGGAATGTCATTTCTTCCTTAATTTAGATGGTTTTTACATAAAAATGTTCATCGTTTAATTTATAACTTAGTTTGAAAATACTTTAAAGTTTCTAGACACTAATTAAATCAAAATCATACTGTAATTCGTAAGTATTTGTGGCAGTTTTGAGAAGGGTTTCTATTTCATGATTACGTTATTTGTTGTTGTGCGAGTGGTTTTCATTGTTACCAGTGTATAATTATGCATTGTCTCACTCAGTATGCCTAGCAAGTAGTGCCCTACTGAGTGAGGTGTTTATCTCAAACCCTATGCTAGCTATTAGTCATATACATACCACAATACACTTGTTGACATACTGGTGGCGTGTACAGTGGGTTATTATTATACTTTCTATACATCTGGTGAAGGTGTGTTAAACGTTGGGCTACCAAACTTAGGCCCATGGTCAGTGAGGAGAAATTTGCTCCAAGCTTGGTATCTTACCATTTTATGTACCTTTCTTGCTTAATTCTTATACTTAGTTCTTTGAAGTTGTTTTAGTGCTCAAAAAGACAAAATTAGAAGACATTTTATGCTTGTTTTGGCGAAAAAGTTTTTCCCAGTCGGACCTTCAAAGTTGCTATCACTCATAATTGTTTATGCTCGACGTCATATTACTTCTATGGTTGTCGTACAGCTGATTGGCTAACAACTCATGCACATTGAAATAGATTTATCTAAAAGTAAACATTTTTGATCAAACTTTGACCTAATGAATAATCAACAAAATTTAGATCTGCTCTTAAAGTAATGGCTGAATAGTTGTTTGCATTGTGAACAGAAGACTCACATAAAATAGATCAATTCTACCATTTCCAAGTAAGTTTCATACGGGATTATTTTGTGGATAAACGATAAATTTGTTGTGAACCTAGTGATAAAAGATTTTTAATACTTTAGTAAAGAATATTCTCAGGGAAGTTGTGTAAAGTTGAATAAAGTTAAGACAACAAATCTGTCTTTTATTTCCAATGGTGTGCATAGGAAAAAACCAAAACCTTCGTGAGGCCGCAGATCAGTAAACAACAGCAATCACACAATGTCAGCATACAAAAATGGCTTAAAGTGAAAGAAATTATGGCCAAACGATGGTAAATGATTCCATAACTAACCCTATGCAATCCAAACACAAATTAAAACCTCTAACTTGAACAGAACACTCAAATTTACGTGTCTCAAAATGATAACAAATTTACGTAGATCTAAATCTCTACGTTCGCTTCGTTATTTTTGCAGGAAATTGAAATTGCAAATGTGGAGGAAATATCAAAGAATATATCATTTAGAAGTTTGAAATATATGTATCGTGCATACGTAGGCTGAAGCTTGTGCTCAAATCATAGCACGTTTACACCGACAAAAAGTCCCGGATGCACTTATCAATGGGAGCACAACACAATTTTTTGTGATTTTGAAAAATTTATACTGGTGACATACCTCAGCTGATAACTCGGTTAAATTTGCACCCCAATTGGCAAGAACTTAGTAGCGGTGAAAAAAACACAGCTTTTCGCACAGTTCACATTTACACGTATTAGGTACTTTCATAGCATAACGTTTAAGGCCTAATTGTTTTTCTCCCAAACACCTTGTTTTCAGCCATTCTGGGGTGCAGGTTTTTTTTTTTTTGCTGATATATCTTGATAAAACCGTCAATAATTAGATTTCTGGGAGTTTTAACACTGTAGTTTAATAAGTTATGTACATTTTTGGTTGAAATCTTGAAAAATTGTGTTTTCTCCCATTGACCGTAGTGGCAAGGCCCCTATGCTATTGATTGAGTTTCAGGTGAGCCCTATACTATAAGTGTGAACTTAAGCTAGGCCTTCCTAAATTAACTTAAACCTCCTAAAACTGTAACGAAATAGCATTTTTATCAATAAGTTGTGCGAAAGATTTTCTCTGTCCACCAATACTGATTATCCACCATAAATAATATGGCAACTGGGTGCATTCGTGTAAATTGTACTCGTATCGTGTGGGTATACACAGTTAAATGAGAGGGTACAAAAAAATTCATGGCGCTCACGCGATGGTCTACAGACACCTAGCTTGATTTATATAGGGGCAGAGTGTTAGACTTGTTGAGGGCTGCGTCTTTTCTGCATGGAGTCCAGGGGCCTCTTTGCAAACAGGACAATTGCTTACTATGCTTTCTTTCTGTATTCATTTATGAGGTTAATTAAGATTATTAAGTTAAACAATTTTTATTTTATGAGGGGCAGGGCAGACCCCAGAAGACAGGGCGGGCCCGCGGAGGGGCGGGGCGGGCCGTCCCTGTAAAACAGCAAAGATATGGATCTGGTGGTCCATTCACAATAAGCGAAAATATTCGAAATTAAGTCGCGTAAAAATTTCTTTTATATTTGCAGCACGCGCACGAACAAGCTTGGAGCTAAGAGCGATGGTAGAGATACGTACACGCAAACGCGTTTCACAAAAATTGGGCTCGCATCTAAAAAAGTGTCAAACATTTGCAAACGCTCTCGCATTTTGGTTTATACTGACAATCATAGATGGAAGTGTGCGTAAATTGTTGTGGTTAAGCGCATATCATTTTTTGAACAAACTTTATTTTAAATAGCAAAAATTTGTTTTCTGAATCATAAATTTTCTTCAATCTTTACTAAAGATAAAATCAAAGTATGTATGGTTGAATTTTTAGACTAAAGAATGAAAGTTTTTATATTGCAATTTGAGTTGCACTAAATTATTAGTGCAACTATTTTTGACGCGTGTTATAGCTCATTGTCTTTTGCTTCAGTGTGTGGTTCAGCTTTTTTATACACGTTATTCATGCCCCAAATCCAGAGGATTAGGTCACTACGTGATTTTGGCATGAATATTCGTGCTAACCGTCACACCACTTACTTTAGTACTTACTAGTATTAGTATGTTAGCCTACCATCGTACTGATTTTACATTCAAAGAACGAGAGTTATTCTATCGAAGCAAACGGTTAGGCCCTATGTTATTAATGCTACATAATTAAAGGACTAGTAATATTAGAAATAGTAGCAAGATAATGTGTTTGAATTCAAACACAGAGAACCAGGCATGTTCCCCCCCGAGATTTTCCGTAATAAGTTTGGTTCCAATGTGATCAGCCTGTAGTGTCCCATTGTTATGCTGATGTTGGTATTTTGTACATATTTTATCATGTTCTCAGACGAGCCTGTTTCGATGATGTAACGGGACAGATTTTGTTGTTGCACAGCCTCTTGCCTTTTGGAGCTTGCTCAGATGAGACATACTTTCTAAGCAATAGCTTTTTCAGCGTTTGCTCCATAATTGTGACAGAGGCAGTTTCTGTATTTAGATTAAAAGTGAATAAGGCTATATGCAATGAGCAGCCCATTTTGTGTCTCCTTTTTCAACGGTTGCTATGGTGATTTTGTGACAACCGTCTGCTGTATTTTTGGGTCTGGACAGATTCAACCAGAATTAGAGACGTAAGTTTAATTTGTATTCTTGTTTTTCTAAAGAGGTGAACCTGACGTAATTTGATAGTCGTTGTTCTGGTTGTACTGTTTATTCCCTCGTCTTAGATATCACCAATTGACACCGTTTGGTCAATACATTTTATCATGATGGCAGAAGAGAAAGAGGCAGTTGCTGCGGTAAGCGTTAGTTAAATTACCAGCTTTTTGGCCAAACAACCCCACTTTATGCTTCACGCAAGTGGAAGCCCAATTTAAAATTCACTGTCTTAACCCAAGCCACAAAATTGTCTTACATTGTGTCATCATTGCAACCAGAGTTAGCCCAAGAAGTGCGGGATATATTATTAGAACCCCCTACTGTAGATCCCTATGATAAACTAAAAGAAGTTCTTATCCAACGTACAGTACTTCAGATTCTTAGCAGAAGTGCTAAACCGACTTCTTGTGGCTGAAGAGATGGGTGTTCAGACACCATCTCAATTCTTGCGCAGTCTGCGGCAACTTTGGGGGGATAATGCACTCGACGATAAGTTCTTGAGGCAACATTTTCTGCGACGTAATGTCCAATTAATTTCAGCTTCTAGTGACTCGTTGAAATTGGAGGAATTAGCACTTCAGGCTGATAAGATTTTAGAAGTCGCAACCGTCCACACTGTAGCATCTTTAAGCCCGCCTGAAGCAGCCGCCAATACCTCTGATATTGAAAGCCTACGTAAGGAGATGAACACTAAGATTTCAGCCCTGGCTGATCTGGTTCGGGATTTGCTCATAGACCAGATCTGCTCTAGGAGTCATGGGCGAAGTGGTAGTTCAACAAAGTTTTGATAGAAGGAGCCCCGCTAGATTTCACAGGATGACTCTGTTTGCTGGTATCATCATTGGTTTAAGGACAGATCAACTACATGTACCAAACCCTGTACTAATGTAAGTGGCTCGCAACCCTCTACAGATTCAAGAAACGAGTAAGTCACCAACTAAAAAGGCGAGTTTGGCTGACAGAAATTCTGGTCAGCAATTCTTGGTAGGTACAGGAGTAAAAATTAGCGTCTTACCACCGATATATCTGCAGATAAGCAAAAAGCCACTGCTTACGTTTTGCAAGCAGTAAATAAAACTCACATTACAACCTACGGTCAGAGATCCATGACTTAAGATCTTGGTTTGCGTCGCACCTATCATTGGATTTTTATTATTGCAAATGTCCCTACACCTATCCTCGGTGCTGATTTTCTTCGTCATTTGTTTTTGGTTGTTGATATGAGGAACCAGTGCTTAGTAGACTCTGTAACTACATGTACATTGACTATTCAAGATATTAACACTTCCAACACTTCTCCACATCTATTCCAGGAGTAAGCGTCAATTATCAGTCACTTCTGAAGGAGTTTGTTAGCATTACGAGACTTAACTTCAAAAAACCTGCAGTCAAACATAACGTTACCCATCACATATGAACTAATAGGCCAACTGTGAACACACGACCTCGTCGATTTCTTGCGGAAGGTGAATTTGATCGCATGTTTAGAGTTTCTGACAGTCCTTGTGCCTCTCCACTGCACATGGTACCTAAGCCAACCCCTGGAGATTGGAGGTCATGCAAAGATTATTGTGCCTTAAACAATGCAACAGTGCTGGATAGGTGTCCAATCCCTCATATCCATGATTTTATTTCTACCCTACTGGGGAAGAATGTTTTCAGTCAAATTGACTTGGTGAGATCTTACTACCAAATCCCAATGGAGCTGGCAGATATTTCAAAAACTGAAATCACAACGTCTTTTGGTCTCTTCGATTTCATCCATATGCCTTTTAGTCTCAGAAACGCAGCACAAATGTTCCAAAGATTCATTGATCAAGTCCTGCATGGTTTAGATTTCGTTTTTGCCTACATCAACAACCTTGTGATTGTTAGCGAAGATTGTGATCAACGTCACCGTCACCTTTAATAGACTCTTGTTCCAACGTCTTAGTGAGTTTGGCGTCGTTTTCAACCTCGCAAGAACTATATTCGGTGTACAAGAGCTGAACTTTCTTGGACATCACATAAGCAAAGATGATATTCTGCCGGTGGAAGATGAAGTTACAGCCATCTTGGAGTTTCCTCAGCCAGACCCCCTTCGCAAGATTGGGGAATTTTTAGGTTGCATCAACTTCTATAGAAGTTTCATTCCACATTGTGCTGAAATTGTACAACCTCCAACAGATTTATTGTCGCAAACACAAAGCAATCCATCTCTCAGAGCAAGAACAGACTGCTTTCAAACAAGCCAAGACAGCGTTAGCAGAAGCAAGCTTGTAAATATGTCCTAAAGCCAGTGCCCTTTTTGTTTAGCCGTTAATGCATCTAATTATGCAATCTTTAACAGAATATATAGTGGGTATAATATACTGTAATATGCATAGTGGGTGGGGCTTTATATGGTTTTGTTGAAAGGAGCTTGTAAACTCTCAAGAACGATAACCTGAATTCATGGCATATGTGATACACAGATAGCTCATGGTCTGTGGATTGTTTGTGGTGGTGATGTCATGAATGTTAATGGGTAGGTGGCGTTTAACGTAAACAAATCTTGAAATGCCCATATTTTAACAATTTGTTTTGCTTCATATTTGATATAGTTACAATCATCTTGTTAGCAAATTTGTACATGTTCATGATGGTATAAAGATGTTGATTTTCAGTTATATGAGTAGTGGGCGGGGGCCAGTGCTTGATAATATTTTGCCACAGAAACAAATCCATCCCTATTGTGCATCGGAACCTCAAAACCTTTGGTTTTCTGGTTTTACCATGTAGGCCTACTGTATATATACTTGCACCTTAACTTGTGCGGCTGTTCCTCGGCTGCACACATCTACACAGCCGTGTGCAGCGGTTGTTTATCTTCAGTTTTTGAAGCTGCACATTATTGGAAGAAGAAGATAACAGTCACAGTTTTAAATTTTCTTCAATTTACAAAAAATATTATTCAATGTTTGCGAAATTTTTTTCAACTGTTCAATCTTTAAAAAATTCTTAATTCTTGTACACTTTAGGAAATTTCTTTTAATTTGGGGCAATTTTTCTTTGATTTTTGGTAAATTTCTTCAATTTTCTGGAAATTACCTTCAATGTTAGAAAATTTCTTTCATTTTTGGGCAATTTTCTTAATTCTTGTGCAATTTTTGGGACATTTTCTTCCTTTTGGGGCAATTGTTCTTTGATTTTCAGTAAATTACTTTGGGAATTTTTATTTAATGTTTGTGATATCCCTTTCAATGTTTGGGAAATTTCTTTCGTTTCCGTGCAATTTTCCTTTATTTTGGGACAACTTTGAATATTTGAGAAATTTTTTCATTCTCGTATTAATTTTCTTCAATTTTCAGGAACTTTCCTTCATTTTTGAGGCAGTTTTTTAATAAATTTCAGTAAAAAAATTAATTCTCTGGAAATTTACTTTCAATATTTGTAATATCCCTTTTAATGTTTGGGAAATTTCTTTTGTTTCTGTGCAATTTTCCTTCATTTTGAAACAATTTTCCTTTGATTTTAGTACATTCTTTTTCAAATTTTAGTAAATATTCTTCAATTTTTGGGAAATTTCAATGTTGAGGAAATTTCTTTTATTCTCGTGCAATTTTCTTCAATTTTTGGAAAAGTTTCTTCATTTTAAGGCAATTTTTCTTTGATTTTTCAATAAAAGTTCATCAATTATAGGGAAATGTTGCCACATTTTACCAAAATTTCCAATAATTTTGCCAAATTTTTCTTCAATTTGTTTTTAATAATTTCACAATGTTTAATCAAAAGAAAAGATACAATAGGAAGGTGAAATCCTTTCAGGGAATACCTTTCTCTCCACTTCCGGCTTACATGACTCTGCATCCTTGTCCCAATATGTTCCATTACATCATCCCTGGTTTGGTTTGGCTTGTTCCCCCCCCCTCCCCTCCCCCTTGACATTGTATCCTGGCTCCGCCCCTGATAAACCATAGCCTAGGCTACAGGAAATTAATTCAGGCATTATGCGAGCTTTAAAACAAATACCATGATAAAAGAAACGCTTATGGTGAGCGGACTCTTTTTGTACAGTATGATGAAGTCGTGTTTAATGTGCAAACATAGTTCTGTTCAGACAGTTCAGGTACTGTAGTTTAAGAGCAGCATAGCCAAAAAGAACACCTGTAAACATACAGTACAGTAGCCTACAACAGTGTACTTTTTGGTGCATTTACACACATGCCTTGCTCCTCTTAAATTCACTTGCATCATTAAAAAAAGTCAATGCAAGTTCCCTGTCTAATCATGTGTATTATTCTCCCTCAGGTCTGGAACAAACACCGAAAGGAATGCTACAAAGTACAATGTTCCGAGAACAATTAAGAACGAAAAAAATTCTTTGGCTTTGGTACCAAAATTAAAAGATTAATGCACATTAATGTACTGAAAATTAATGCATAATCTCATTTTCCAAATGACTTCACTTCAATTTCACACCGTTAAAATGCTGCTAATTTTAATAAGTGTGTACTCTTGTCTCACCGGTGCAAGGAGTGCCAAGATTGGTCTTTGCTTTTCATGATATGCTTCATATTTCAAAGTCTGAATGATGCACTTAGGTTGATATTATATAGGAGATATGGATTTTTAAAGGATAAGTTCAGTGGTCAAGCAAATCAATTTATATTAAAGAGGACTTCAAAAGAAACAAAATGGTGAAAAACCATTCAAAAATCTTATTTCGTTAAGGAGATATCAAAGTTTAAATTTTGGTATCATTTGTGTTGAAACGACTGAAATCAGACTAGTTGTGATGTCATAGCCTCAGATTCCTCAAAGTCGCTATGTATTCTATCATATTTTGTCTTGCGATTTTGAGGGCTTAAAAACCATGGGATTTGTCAGAAAAGTAAAACCTATTCTAGTAAGGGTATTTGTAATGTACCACCTGAAGAAAGTTTGAGGGAAAATATTTTAAATAGTAAAAATTTAAATAAACTTTCTTTAAAATACATTAACAATTGTTAGGAATGTGAAGATGAAGACGCCAACTTTCTACAGTAGACTTAATACACCAGTCATTTCTACACAGATAAACAGAGCTTTAAACTTGAATATTTCCTTAACAAAATAAGATATTTGAATGCTTTCTTTTTTCATTGTTTCTTTTGAAGTCCTCTTTCATATAAGATTGATTTGCTTGACCACTGAACTTATCCTTTAAAGATTTCCCAATTGCATTTTAAAGTTTTTGTACAGTATGATGAAGTCGTGTTTGATGATGTCATAGAGGCAATTCCATTGCAAATGTTTATCTATTTCTTTGAACGTTAATTAGTTGTTTCTGTATGATTAGAAACAATTTTCAAAAAATTATTGAAGTAGGGTATATTTGGCAACATATATAAATACCTAACTTTCATCAATTTATTTTTCTAGTAGGTTTTACTAATAAAAAGGATGATAGATTTTAATGAATTACATACACTTTGTGGGAGAATGTGTTGCTGTGATGTCATACTGAGCCTTTTCCTATTTGTTTATTGGCATTTTTTGTGAACCTTAAGATTTGAATATCTCCTGGTAGGAATAACAAACTGTATCAACATGATTTTTGTACTAAATTGTTTCTAAATTTGTCTCTTTCCTATGAAAGGTTATGAAATAACATGGAAATATTCCTTTAAACATTTTAAGCTTTGAGATTTGTTGTAACTGTTACCGTCTTCAAAATTTATTTTCCCATTGAATCATCAAATGAATGGACTTTTTACCAGAATTTGTTTTAAGTCCTTTCTTAAGTTAACGTAATCTGGAAAAACTACACTTCAAGTTCATTTACAAAGGAATTTAACCACAAACTTCCTTGCATACTCTAATATTTTTTTCATCCTCTTCACATCTCTTCACCTCTCTTCCAACTCATATGACTGCTGAAAGGTAGGTTATCAAATTAATTAGAATAACATTTCACCCAGGACATGTAGTTAAATTGTTCATTTGACTACTGTCCATTTAGTCCAGAGTTAAAAACATAAGTTTGAAAAGTACCTGTGGTAAGTATTAAAAGAGAAGGTACAGTAACATAATTTCTGTTTGTTTTGTCTTTTAGGCAGAAGGTATGCAATGGAGACAGCATTAAAGGAAGGTAGTATCAAGTCACCAGAAGACAAGAACTTCCTCTTATCTCTGATGGACAAGCTGGAACAGGTCAGTGAAATGATTTCCCCTTTTAATGCCTAGTAAGGCAGTGGAACCATACTTCATCTGTAGTGAAAGAATTTTGCAAATTAAAGAATTAGTTCACTTCATTTTGTCAAGCAAGTGCATCTTACAATGAGAGGACTTAAAAAAAAAGTTGACAAAATTTCAAATCTAGTATCTTCAATATCTTATTCTGTTAAAAAATTATTCAAGTTTAAAGTTTTGTCTGATTTGGTAGAAGTGACTGGTGCGGAAATTCTTCTGTAAAAAGTTTTCACCGCGTCCTCACATTCCTCAAAAAGGTTTTTTGTGATTTTTTTTTTTTTTTTTTTCTGGAGATATTGTGGCTTATAGCCATTGGATACGTCACAAAAGTAATAGAAGAGAAGTAAGTCAAATTCAGTAGCTCACCAACATACATTTTGAAGAAGAAAAATTATGTAGTAAAAAACTTTAAATTAATTTTCTTTGAAATACCCCAAAGAAGTGTAACATGCAATAAATGATTTTGCAGAGATATGAGTTTTGGCTATCCCAAACAGCCAGATGTGTTGATTTTTGACAGCTGGCCTTACCACATATACAGTATTTGGAAAAAGAATGGAACCTGTTGATCCATTGACACTTTTAGACATAAACAACAACATTGTAATTAAGATTCTAGTTCCATTGCTGCTATTATAAATGTCTCCCTATGAGTTGATCAGGCCATTTGTGATTTTCTATTTCTCATTTGTAAATCACTTTTTGTTCAGGATAAGAAAGAGCTTGGACATTTGGAAACCTTTGCCAATGAATTGGTGGCCCAAGCGCATGTGGAGAACTACGCTCTCAAGATTTTCCTCTATGCTGATAATGAAGACAGAGAAGGACGATTTTCAACGTGAGTGGTGAAATGGTTTGAAATATTATTGAGTTGCATGCTCCACACTGCCCCTATTTTCCTCCAACCTGCCCCTCTTTTCCTCCACCCTGCCCCTTTTTTCCTCCACCCTGCCCCTCTTTTCCTCCACCCTGCCCCTCTTTTCTTCCACCCTGCCCCTCTTTTCCTCCACCTTCCTCCACCCTTCTTTTCCTCCACCCTGCCCTTCTTTTCCTCCACCCTGCCCCTCTTTTCTTCCACCCTGCTCCTCTTTTCCTCCACCCTGCCCCTCTTTTCCTTCGTCTTTCCCCAATATAAAAGGAGGCAGGTACATCCTCTTGTATTGATTTCTTTCTTATTTACATTTGAAGTACCCAATGCCCGTGTTGCATGCCCCTTGCGACCATGTATGTCCATGTGATCTTTTTGGTCCCTGGCACCCTGCTCCTTTCTGGATCAAGCTATGGATTTGTCAGTACATACTAATTATGTAATAAATGACTTGAGTGAAGACCTTGAAGTTTGTATGTAAATTCTCTTAATTTCTTTCCTAAATCTCATTCACTTAAAATGATTGGCAAAGCCTTCTCCTGCTAGGATTTAATTGGGAATATGGTTAAGACTTAAAAACTCCTGCCAGAATAGTGGCAATGGTAAACATTTTGATATGAAGTGCTTCGCTTTTTATAGAATTGATAGACCATTACAAAAAATAGATTTATGCCAATGTAAGAAATACTAAGGTGGTACATCACACGTTTTATAACAATCTGCATATTTATGCCTGAAACTTTTCAAATCTGTAAAAATGGGTCAGTTATTTAAAAGAGATTAAAAGCTTTTGTTAATTTGTTTTAGTAGGGTGGGGTTAAAGTCATTTTAGTCATTTTTGGATAAGATTTTGGGTAATCAGAATCATTTACCTACATTTGCTAGATATGATGACATTGGTGGCCTGGAGCAGGTATCAATGAAACCTTGAAAGCATTTCTTGTTAAGGTTTGCTGATACATGTGTGGTGTACAAGGGGAGTAGAGAACTACAATAAATAAAGGTAGCATTTGTTTCTATGGATTGAAAATCTGTTCTTAAAATCCAGTAGCAGATTTTGAGTTGTGGCACAAGTTTCTTTTAGTATCAAGAATGACTTGAAATCCTATTTTTGGTTCGCATGCGAAGCATAATGCGAACCAATGTAAATGGCGATTACGTCCTGTCTGGCCGTCCACAGATTTGTCCTGAAATTTCCTCAGAAATGTTAAAGTTTTTTAAGAATTCCTCAGAAAATTTTAAAGTTTCTTCAGAGTTCTTCAGAAAATGTTAAAGTTTCTTCAGATATCCTTATGGAAGGTTAGAATTTCCTTATAAAATGTTGAAGTTTTTTTTAAATACTTAAGACAGGATTGAAGACTAGTTTCCTTAAAAAGTCTTACAAAACATTTGATATTTTCTTAGAAGATAACTGTGAAATGATATAATTTTCCAATATTCTTCAGAGATCCACAAGTCTCTCTTGTAGCACTTTGAGATTTAAAATCCTCAAAATTCTTCAAAATATTTGGGTATTAACAGTTGTATCAGGCATGATTATTAAACTCCACCTTTATCATTGTGTATTATTTGCATAAAGTTGCTACAGTATATGACCTGACCAGACTTTTTTTTTTATTCAGTATGCTTAGTCAGGGAGTGTGACAGGATGTGATTGCATAAGGACATAGAGAGGGATGCCATGTGGGACATGGATGGGGGCCTTAAGGGACATATGATATAATATTTACCATGTTGTATACACCAAGGGCTATATCAGGCATAATTATTTGACTCCACCTTTTTTTCTTATTCAACAACTCATTTGCATATAAGTTATTATATGAACTGACACTTTCATACATAGT